>VDFB02167168.1:0-13063 GCA_007258455.2 Sequoia sempervirens
TGGAAACTTATAAATTAGTGTTAGATGTTATTATTTATAGTTGTAGACATCTAAATTTGGACACTTAATTTATCCAAATTCATCCCCTTTCGTCTTATTTTCGTAATACTGCTATTATTTAATTAATAACTTTAATTCTGCCAAATCCCTATGGTATTTAATCAATAATATCTTATCTTTTTAATCCTCCTTCCATCAATTGAATTAAATAAATATTCCATTTATTTAATTCCCCTCATGTCACATCCTCCATCATTTTTATCTTATCTTAATCCTTCTTCTAATCCCATCATTAGGATGTGCACATGCCTAATCCTTGATTAGGATGTGTCACATCCTCCAACTTTTGCAAGTTGGCCTCTAATCTCCCTTAGCCACCTAACCCTCCTCTAATCTTTCATTACTCTTCCCCATGTGATCTTTGACTTTTCACATCAAGTCACATGTGAAATCTAACTCTCTTATAATCTTCATTAATCAGTCTAATAAAGTGCTTGCACAATCCTAATCACTTAATTGAGTCAACCCTATTAAATTCTTTTCTTTTTTGACAAGACATCTCCACTTCCCTATGTGAATTTTTAATTCACCTTTTAATCCCCCAAGGCACCCAAAAGGAATTTTAATTCCTTCACTTCTCCCCACATGTCCTTTACTTATTCTTTATTCTTTCCCATATTCCCATGAGACTATTTGAGGAATTTTTAATTCCCCACTTGTCCTCTCACCCACATGGGGACAAGTACCTCATTTATGAGGAGATCTTGTCCAATCCCAAGGTACTTTGTACCCCCCCTCTATGTCATGTCCTATCCTTCCATCTCATCTCCACCTCATCTTTCTTAAGCCTCTCCCCATGCCACATGTCAAGATGTGAGGGCTTGTGAGTTATCAAATCACCTTAGCCCTACATATTGATATTTGGTGGCTCAATCTTGGCCATCCATTTCTCTAGAGATTTCCAAAATCTCTATAAATACCCCCTCTTTTCTCTCATTTTAGGAGAGATCATTTTGCTAGCCAAACTCTTGCAATTTTGTTTCTCAACCTACACTTAGCCATTTTCTTGTTTTCATCCACTTGCACTCATCCTCACAACTTCATTTAGCTTGCATATCATGCCATCCAAGGAGCATACACATCAAAGATTGAAGGGCCAACCAAAGGATCGATTCGATGCAAAGTATAAAGTTTCATTTGTTGTTTTTATCTTTTGTTGTTTCCAACTTAGGCTAATCTTTTTTTTTTTTTGAAAAAAGGGGTAAAATTTTTATTCAATCAGAACCAGAGTACAAAGCAAAGGCCCAAGGCCCACCAAAACAGAACACCACTAGACCAACCAGCAACAACACTACCTATTCATGTCCTCCACTAATAATTTCTCAAGGGTCTTAAGATAATTAGAAGAAAGCTCATCCTTTCCACTGATATCCCAGCCATCCACATTCTCCGAGGCCCACTTCGCAAGACAGTCGGCAACTTTGTTCCACTCTCTAGGGATATGACAAAAGGAGACAGAATCCAAGGAGTTGCAAAGACTCAAAATCTGTCTGCCCACAGAAGCCAATTGCCAACTAACATCATCCAACCTTTGATTGTTCAGCAAATCCACAACAATCTGAGAATCCGACTCACAGATGATCCTCCTCCAGCCTAAAGAGCATCCACGCTCAACAGCAATCTTAATAGCTAGGGCCTCCATCAGATTATTAGACTGCTGCCCTTTATAACTAGAGAAGACAAAAACCACACCACCATCATTACCTCTACCAATACCCCCCACACCAGCATGACCAGGGTTCCCCCGAGAAGAACCATCAGTGTTAATCTTTAGGACCCCCACCGGGGGAGGCCTCCACTTCCCATCATGACAAACTCGTTGCCGACCCTGACGGGGCCTTCTGCCAGCAACACAACCTTGGTTACTATCCCCCAAGCTCAAATTCCGCACAATATCAAGATCCCCAGGATCAATATTTTCAGACATGTCACACTTAGCCGAAATAGTCTCCTGAAGCCTGCTAATTATCTTCTTCCACAGTTGAAGATTTCCCAAATTGGAACCACAAAAAACTCTACGATTCCTCTCCAACCAAAGGTTCCAAAGAATGAAAATAGGCCCAACAGACCAGGCCACCTGAAGGAAAGGAGTCTTTGTTGGTGGTCTTCCCAAACTTTCCCAGAAGTCAATCAGGGAGGTAGCATGAATACACCCATGATGCCAAGCCTCCCACCATCTGTGCCATAACTCCCTAGAGTAAGGGCAAAGAAAAAACAAGTGGGAGGTACACTCCTCACTGTGAGAACAAAGAAGGCAAATAGAGGGTCCCTGAAAGCCACGCTTGCGAAGATTTTCCCAAGTGAGGCACTTTCCCTGAGCAACCAACCATAAGAAAAAATTACATTTGGGCCAGGAGAAGTTGTCCCAAACCTTCTTCCACCAGTGCACCTCAGCAGGACCATATAAGTTCCTGTCCAGCATAGCATAGCCTTGGGCAACAGTAAATTTACCTTTTGGACTAGGATTCCACGCCAGAACATCCCTCCCATTAAGGGAGCTGCAAAGCCGAGCCTCCAAAACTCTAGAAAGAACAACACGATCCTCATCAGATCCACCCATGGGCCACTCCTGTGGGTCCTTCCAGCAAGCCACCATCGCCTGCCCAATACGCTTGACAGTTTTAAAATGCTCCACCTTAATCCAACCGGCCTCAGAAAAAATATGGCAAAGAGGCTGAAGCTGAGGAAAACTAGAAAGAATGGGAGGGTGGCCATCCCAAGAGTCTTGCCAAAATAAAACATCAGAGCCTCTATTACATATCCAAAAGAGGCCCTCCTTAATCAACTGAGCACCTTTCTTAAGGGTATCCCAAATACAAGAACCTTTACCCAACAAAGGAAGACGCGGCACATCGAGGCAATCAGCACCAGGAAGATACTTGTGGGCCAGAATCTTAGCCCAATCCTGGTCAAGATTGTTACACCACCTCCAGTATAGCTTGGCAGCCAAGGCAGTGACAACAAGTGCCATAGATCTGAGACCGAGGCCCCCAGCATGCTTCGGCCTGCAAACAGACTCCCACTTAACCAGGCTCCACTTTGAGGAGAGAAGGTTGCCAGACCACAAAAACTGCCGAGATAAAGCATCAAATTCCCGCACAAAGGTGGATGGGGGAACCTGCACACAACACCTATAAATGGGGAGAGACTGCACCACCGTCTTAAGAAGAATCACTCTCCCAGCAGACGATAGCCATCGGTGAGTCCAATGGCTAACTCTACTTCGAAATTTATCCAAAATACCCTGCCAATAATCTCTCCGCTGTCCTCCCAACGCCAAAGGGATCCCAAGGTACATCAGGGGAAGAGATCCGATCTGAAATCTAAGAATCCTAGCAATCCTGTTCTGAATAAGCTGAGGAGTATTAAAGAAATAAATAGAGGATTTATCATCATTAATACGCTGACCAGAAGCCCTCAGATAGATGTCTAAGGCATGCCTGAAGTTCACCGCCTCTCTAATTCTAGCCAAGCCCATTAGCCCAGTATCATCCACAAACTGAAGATGAGAGTAGGAAGGGAGAAGGTTGTTCCAGCTCCAACCATGGATAAGACCCTGTCTCACCTGAGATTTAATAAATCTACCAAGACCCTCAGCCATTATAATGAATAAGTAAGGGGATAGAGGATCCCCTTGCCGGAGTCCCCGAGAAGCACTAAACAAATCTGAAGATTCCCCATTAATGAGAACAGAGAATGAGGTAGAGGTCACACAACTAAGAACCCAGTTCACCCATTCCTCAGCAAAGCCAAAAGCCAAGAGAGTTTTCTGTAAGAATTCCCAGCTCACCCGATCATAAGCTTTAGACATGTCAAGTTTAATAAACATAGCCTTCTCCTTAGAGTTAGCCATAGAATGAACAGCTTCCATGGCGATCACAACACCATCCAAAATTTGTCTCCCTTCAACAAAACCACCCTGCTCAGCCGAGATCAATGAACCAAGGAGTGGTTTGAGTCTCTCAGCAATCAATTTGGTGATGATCTTGTAAACAACGTTACATAACGCAATAGGCCTGAATTGAGCTAACTGGTTAGCTCCTTCCAGCTTAGGTATGAGGGCCAAGAAGGTAGAATTCAAAGACTTGAGCATCTGTTTGTTCCTAAGAGATTCCAGAACCACCTCAAGGAGATCAAACTTTATAATTTCCCAGAACTCTTGAAAAAACTCAATTGGAAACCCATCTGGACCAGGCGCCTTCCCTTTTTTCATATTAAATACCACTTTCTCCAACTCAGGTAACAAGATAGGACATAAGAGAGTCCCATTCATCTCAGAAGAGACCAGGCGGGGAATACAATCCAGGATGGCCTGCTCCTCAGCCCGAGCAGCAAGATTCTCCCTAGAAAAGAGGTTTGAAAAATAATTGACTGCCTCCCTGGAAATATCAGCATAGGACAAGAGTTGAGCCCCATCCTGCGCAACAAGAGAGGAAATAGAATTTCCTTGTCTTCGAGCCTTAACTGAATTATGAAAGAAAGTAGTGTTCCTGTCCCCCTCCTGTAGCCAATCAATACGGGATTTTTGCTTCCAGAAGATCTCTTCCCGAAGTTCCCACTCTTCTAAACCCTTCAGAGCCAAGGACTCAGCCATACCAAGGGCAGAGGTCAACCCCTGGTCCCGAATCTGACGAGTGATAGTATCCAACCTGGACTGGGCAGCCATCTTCTGAGCTTGAAGGTTCCCAAAACATTGTTTATTCCATCTCTTAAGTCTAAACTTCACATGCTGAAGCCGCTTGCTAAAAGTGAACATGGCCGTCCCATGAGCAGGCAACCCCTCATGCCACCAATCTAGCATAAGCTCCTGGAGAGATGGATCTCTTAACCACATCAATTGAAATTTGAAGGAGGGATTTTTGGTGACACCATAAGCGGTGACAGAAAGCTTTATGGGCCAATGATCAGAGCCCCTCCAATCAAGAATTTCAGAGCTGGTCGTCAACCTACTATTCAACCAGTAACAGGAGACAAGAAATCTATCAAGCCTTTCAGAGATAGCCTCCACACCACATCTCCTATTATTCCAAGTAAAGACACCATTGGAAGGCTTCACATCAATGAGATTCAAGAAGCCAATCATATCCCTGAGAAGATTAGCAGAAGGGTCCAGCCTGGCTAACCCACCACGTTTTTCATCTAAGCAAGTAACAGCATTAAAATCACCAGCCATAATCCATGGGAGAAACGGGTCCAAGGCTCGGATGAAGCGAATGTGGGCCCAGAGATTTAACTTACCTGAAAGATCTGTAGGAGCATAAATATTGGATAAGAGAAACCTTTCTCCAGTAACAAAACTAGAAGCAATCAGAGAAATGGAAGACCGACTAGACATCCAACATAAGGGGGAAACTTTCCTTGGGTTCCAGAAGCAAGCCACACCCCCTGCACTGTTCAAAGCACCTACCCCCTGCCAATTGCCTTGGGGCCAGATACGCGAAGCACAATTAGCAAGTCCATCAACAGTAAGCTTAGTTTCCTGGATAAAGACTACATCCGGAGCCTGAGATTCAATTAATCTACGAACAGCCTTTTGTCTAGGGATGCTGTTCAACCCCCTTACATTCCAAGATAAAACAATCATTTATGGGGGTGGGAGAAATGGGAATCAATGGGCTTCACAGACCCAGACTCAACCAAAATATCATCCATAAGCTTAACCTTCTCTTGATCAGTCTTCCTTCCACTCTTTACCGGTTTATCAAGAGGCCCCTTTTTAAAGGATTTCTGCTGTAAGCCTAATGTAGGAGGAGCTTTGTTACCCTTCACAGGATCTAAGGCCCCCTTAGGAGCAGGGGGGTCAGGAACCACCGCAACAGAGTCCTTCGGAGTCTGTGACCCCTGCAGAATCTTGAAATCCTGAGCTTGAGCCGAAGAGTCCATATCCTTCTGATCCTTTTGATGAACCCTTGGAGATAGAATTTGATCCTCTTTCCTTGCGTCATCATCCTGAACATCTTGCAGACCCTGAGCCCCAGAAGAGAGCTCAACTGGAATACCCTCCTCCTGGGTCAAATCATCAAGAACCTCAAACCTGTTAAAGTTACCCTCATTTTGCCTATCCATCCAAGATCTCTTCCTGCCCTTGCCTTTGTTATGGGACTTGACCGGAATAAAACCCTCATTATCCGCAGGTTCATTAGACATTGGAGCCTTTCCCTTGTCCCCCTTGGGAGGCCCAGAAGTAGCAAAGGGAGAGGGTTTAAATCTAGGGCATTTGCGGTGTAAATGTCCATATTCATGGCAAATTCTGCATCTAAAGGGTAGGGTTTCATAATCCAGCTGTTGGATCCAAGAAGAAGATCCCAAGCGAATTTCCATAGAGTCTGGTAATGGATTATTTAAATCAACTTCGACACAAATGCGAGCAAAAGAAATTACCTTACGATCTTGAGTTTGGGAAGCCGATCCCACAGGTTTTCCAAGAAGCAACGAGATTGAGTGAAGAATATCTTCCCTCCAGAATTCCAATGGAAGCCTCGGCAAACGAACCCACACGGGAACCCGCGAAGGGATCTCCTCAGCAGAGTTGAATCCCATGTGCCAAGGTTTGATGAAAAGCCCTACCTGGTTAAAGAAATAAGGACCTCCTTCGAATGCCCTATTCCTGTCGGACATGCTTGAAAAGACCACCAAAAAATAGTTATTAGCTGCCAGAATAATCTCCATATCACCTTCAGGGTTCCAAACCCTACGTGCCCAAGAATCCAAAACAGGTAGAGATAAACGAAGGCCCAAAAATTTGCAGATAAGAGCATGATTGCACCAGTATTCGACATCCTCTGAAACTTGCGCAGGTTGAATAACTAAAACTGGCCGATCTTCAGATCTCTGCAAACATCCGTTTACTTTTCTTAATCGAAACGTCCCTTTTGAAGAGGAAACACCATCCCCAGATTGGGGTTTACCAGTCAGTTCCTTATCACTGACATGCAACAAAGAAGACGGTTCACCCATCTCCATATCTCCGAAGGAAAGCTGAGAAGAGTCTATCCCCCGATTCTCCATGCAACGCCAAACAAAGACTCAGCAGAACAGAGAAAGAGGCGGGGCAGGAGCCCCTCAAACACAGAACTCCGCAGGCCTCCCACCAAGAACTCGCCCAAGGCAGAATACAGGCTGAAAACGCCCACCCACGGATTAGAAAAAGGCCAAGACCCCTGTCTGACCAGCGCACGCCCCTGCCAACAGAAAAACGCCCCCCCGAGTGCAGCAAAAAAGCTCACCACAGAGCACAGACCAGCCGTTGGTCGGGCTAGGGCACGCAGGCCCTAGCGCGAACCAGACCTCCGCGCGACAGCATTTTTCTCACTTAGGCTAATCTTGAGGTGTAGGTTGTTTTGGTGTTTATTTGCACTCTTTTACTTGCTGCTCATTTTCTAATGCTCACATTTGACCTATCACATTTTTGGCATGCCCGGTGGGACCCACAAACGGGTCTTTTTCTTTCACGTTTGCTATTTTTTGCATTTTTTGCAGAGTGGTGGACCTGTCCTTGCAGAGTGGTGGACCTGTCCCTGTAGAGTGGCGGACCTATCCTTATGCAGTGGTGGACCTGTCCTTCTGCTCTTTCTTCCTGAGGCCACCATTTCCACACCGTTTGTTCAATTGACTCCGTTCAAAGGCAGTTCTTCTTATTTTTCCGTTCTCTTTCCAACGATATATAACACTTGATACTTTTGAGAAGTTGGCCGGGACACCCTTTTTTCTCCAGTGGCAGACCTGTCCTGGGGTGGCGGACCTGTCCTAGGGTGGTGAACCTGTCCTGGAGTGGCGGACCTGTCCTGACAGAGTGGCGGACCTGTCCTGCAGAGTGGCGGACCTGACCTCCCGAAGGTGAAATTTCAAGTTTTTACCAATTGTCCTTTGGTAAAGTAGGCACATAGTTTAACTAGAGGGGTCAATAAACCTTGTTTGGTGTGCTTGTGGAAGGCTATTTGACGTATCCAATTCCCTTGTGCCATTTGGTGATCCTGGGTGACGAGAAATTGTAGCTTTCCAAGTCCTTTGAGTCACCCCATTTTTATTTTCTTAGTGGGACCTGCTTGGGGATTTCATCACCCCAAGGGACGATTCCAACCACGTGTACCGACGGGGTATATAAAGGGGGGAGAACGAAAGCTGTACCTCAATCCAACCATGTTGTAATTGGTGAAGCGTCGGGATGATGTGAAGAGTTGGTTCGAGCCTTTAGTATCTCGCTAAGGTTCCCGACTCACGCTTGTAACGGGTTGGTGTTCACAGTTTGGGCCTCACGTACCGGGTGTATATCAAGGACTCCTTAGCAACCATGTTCATCCTAGAGTAGAAAAATTTGTTGGCCATACCCGTTTCTACTAAATCTTAGGGTTGTGTTGTCTGAATTATCTTTCTCGTGCAAAACCAACCATTATCAGTGTTTGCTATATTTTGGGTCCTTTGCCTTACCCATCCATCAAAAAAATCAAGCTTAAACTTATCCTTTGGTAGACCTGTCCCTCTCCGGTGGCGGACCTATCCTTATGCTGTGGTGGACTTGTCCTTATGCTGTGGCGGACCTATCCTTCTGCTCTTTCTTCCCGGGGCCGCCATTTCCACACCATTTATCCGATTGACTCCGTTCAAAGGCAGTTCTCAATTTTTAGTGCTCTTTCTGATGATATATACCACTGCATACTTTTGAGAAGTTGGCCAGAGAACCCTTTTCTTCACCATCTGCCTCCTCGAGGGGGGTATACCCTACCATTCTCTCTGTTTACTCATTCTGAGTGAACGTTCATCAATTTAACACATCCTTTCATCATTCCAAACTCTCGTTCTATCATTTCGCTCATCCGTTTACTCGTTCCGAGTAAACATTCATCCATTTAACACATCCGTTCATCATTTTGAACTATGGTTCTGTCATTCTGATCATCCGTTTACTCATTCCGAGTAAACATTAATCCATTTAACACATCCTTTCATCATTCCAAACTCTCGTTATATCATTTCGCTCATCCGTTTACTCGTTCTGAGTAAACATTCATCCATTTAACACATCCGTTCATCATTCTGAACTCTGGTTCTGTCATTCCGATCATCTGTTTACTCCTTCCGAGTAAACGTTCATCCATTTAACATATCCTTTCATCATTCCAAACTCTCGTTCTATCATTTCGATCATTCGTTTACTCGTTCCGAGTAAACATCCATCCATTTAACATATCCTTTCATCATTCTGAACTCTTGTTTTGTCATTCCGATCATCCATTTACTCATTCTGAGTAAACTTTCATCCATTTAACATATCCTTTCATCATTCTGAACTCTCATTCTATAATCTGTTTACTCGTTCCAAGTAAACATTCATCCATTTAACATATCCTTTCATCATTATGAACTCTTGTTCTGTCATTCCAATCATCCATTTACTCGTTCCGAGTAAACTTTCATCCATTTAACATATCCTTTCATCATTTTGAACTCTTGTTCTATCATTTTGATCATCCGTTTACTCGTTCTAAGTAAACATTCATCCATTTAACATATCCTTTCATCATTCTGAACCCTCGTTTTTTCATTTTGATCATCCGTTTACTCGTTCTGAGTAAACATTCATACATTTCACACCTCCTTTCATCATTCTGAACCCTTGTTCTATCATTCTGATCATTCATTTACTCGTTCCGAGTAATCGTTCATCCATCCCGATGAACCGTTTGCTCATTTTGAGTATTTTTTCATCCATTTCTATCATCCCTTTCGCCAATCAAATCATCATTTTCCCCGCCCAAATCTTTTGAACTTCATCTCGGGTTATTATCCAAATTGACCTAAGTATCTGATCTGATCGTCATCATTAACATCCTCTTAGGATTGTCATCCATCCTAAGTTAATCATCATCGTCGCCCCAATCAATCCATTTTCAATCTCAAAGTGGATTCGGTGCCGCAATCATCCATTCATCCTTTAATCCGATCAATCAGTATCCTAAGTCATCTAAGATAATCTCTGAACGGGATTTGTAGTCTCTTTCACCATCCATCAGTCGATCTTATCAATCAATCATTGATCGATCTTATCCAATCCAATCCAATCACATCCCTATCCAATCACCTTCGACCCAATCAATCTACTTCCATCTTGAAGCAGATTTAGTGTCGTAACTATCCTTTGATAATCCAATCCGTACATCAAAATCAATCCCATCATATCATCCAATCATCCTAATCTGAGCTTTAATCCAATCTCGATCTGAGCTTGTCCTAAATCCCAATTTGGGCTTTTGTCCATTTCCATCCAAAATCTTTATCCATCATCTTTATCCTTTCATCATCATGAATTCTTATCCTCCATCAATAGTGGTCAAGGGAAACCCTAATTACATCAACAATGATAATGAAAGTCTTGTTGATCAAGAGGTATACGACATAGATCCCCTTGACACTATCATTGCTAGTAAGCTTTCTCCACCCACTTTCTAAAATCCAATCACCCCATCAAGTTATCCCATCATGTCTTCATCTATGCCTAATCAAACTCCTTATGCTACCTTTGACAAGGGATGTCCATCATATCCATCATATCCTTCATCTACGTCATCCCCTTATCCTAGTTTTCCATCACAATACCCCTATCTTGATCCCCCATCCACATCCTCTTATTTCAATCCTCCATCCACATGTACCCACTACCCCAATCTCCCATACCAATCCGCTCAGCCTAATCCTACATTCACATCTTCCTATCCTAGTCAAACACACCCACCAACTTACCCTAATCCGACATCCACAGCTCCCTATCTCCATCCACCACCTCAATCTTCTCATCCTAATCCACCATCCCCATACCCTTACTACAATCCACCACCCACCTCCTTGTGTCCTAATCCGCCATCCCAATACCTTTATTACAACACACCGCCCATATCTTCTACCAACGATCCACCGTCTGTGTCATCCTATCCTAATTCCCCATGCCAATATCCTTACCTTAATCCTCCATCCAGTCTTAATCTTCCATCTAATCCTAGTCCACTAATCCATAAACCTTCATCCACTCCCACCTCGCCATCTCAGCCTAGCGTATCCAAGTTTCTCCGAGGACTTATAACAAAGGAAACATCCCCCACTCCACACATTGCAGTTGTGAAACCATGCCATCCCAACCCATCATCCATGGTCGTTAGTGACGAGACCCTTCTCCATGCAACACCTATCATTGATGATACCATCACATCCTCTGAATCCACTGAGTCCCCATCTCCTACCATCACATCCTCTGAATCCACTGAGTCCCCATCTCCTACCGTCACATCCTCTGAATCTACTGAGTCCCCATATCCTACCATCACATCTACCAAATCCATTGAACACCCACCCCCTACTCCGAGAGCCGTCGAACCTATCGACGGCACCCAAATCCAATCCACTTCTTCCACTCCTAGTATCCATTCCCAAGAATATTTTGAATCCTCCATCCTTCCATCTTCCCCACTTGAAGAGTCCCCCCATGCCTCCATTATCATGCCTCCCGCACACGATGAGTCATGCCAAGAGCCTGATCCAAAGCATGCCAACATATCCCCTCCTCCAAATCAAGATCCTACCATCCCATCTAGTCTACCACAAGATCACAGTCCCCCATCCATTCCATCCTATGATCCTCTTGACATTCAAGATTCTACCACTCCATCTTCGTCTCCATTGCATGAGCCTGCTACCACAAAATCAGATCCTATCATATCCCCTACTCCCTCTCCAGATACCACCCATCCAAGTGCTGCTATCCCATCATATCCTTCTCAGGACCCCCCATCATCACCTAAAAATGCTATCCCCACACCGCTTGCATATCCCCTTGGTACTCTCACATTCTTCCATGGTGGCCTCCTTGCAGAAGAAAAACACAGTGTATATACCACCCATCATCCCCTACCTAATAATGGACTCGCATCATGTTTTCAGAATAACAAAAATCCTATCATGGATGGCATGCTCAAGAAAATGAACTACCAAGGAAAAGGTCTAGGCCTTCATGAGCAAGGTATTTTAGAGCCCATCCAAGTCAAAGAACAAATCTGCATGCAAGGTCTTGGATCTATTCCCCAAGACTCACAATCTAAACACGTTGGTACAACCTCTAGACATCCTCGAGCCTTTTCCAAAAATGTCGGCTCTTCCCATCGCTCCACCAAATCATATGCTGCCATCCCTCCTCTATCATATCACCTCAAAACAACCATCCATATTCCTCCTTCATCTGCTCCATCCATTTTGGGTCCTTACATCCCTCCATCCACAATCTCCCATCCTTCATCTACTACATCCATCTTGGGTTCTTATGTCCCTCCACCCACTCTATCCATCTTGGGTCCGTATATCCCAAGATCACCTCCTCCATCTCATCCTTTCATCCATCCAACACCTATACATGTCATCCATCATAAACATCCCTCTTGCATATCCCATAATCAGGATCAACAAAGGCACATACCTAAACATCCCCCATCTACATGTAATACCCATACTCCTACCTCCATTGCTCCACATCGTCCATCCCCTCACACCCATCCCATTGCTAATAAATGCACTTTGGATGCTAACATAAAAATGCATAACTCCAAACATCCACATGAATCTAAAGCTCCCCATTTCCCCTCTATACGACATGGTAAAGAAAAGAAAAACAAAATCCAAAATCAAATTCAAATCTATAGCTCGCAAAGAGCCACCAAAGAAAAAATCAAAACCATGTGGATCCCAAAGAAAAAAGATGCAATTCCATCAAATGAAAAATCTGTACGAACATCCAAAGTTGCTAATCCAAAAGCTAACCATACCACCTTTCATCTCCTAAGTCTGTTTTGGGTCCCTATGTCCCAAAATTCACTATTCCATCTCCTCCATTATCCCCACATTCTCCATCTATTAGTCCCCTTATCTTTTCACATCCATCACCACATGTGCCAATGTTGGTCCTGAACTCATCTCCCCATCACGTATCCACCCCTTCATTCTATCCATACCATTTCCAACATCC
>VDFB02167169.1:0-68039 GCA_007258455.2 Sequoia sempervirens
TGATAGATAGGTTGTTGATACAAGGTTGATTGACATGTTTTAAAATGATCAAGAGTTTGATTTTGCATTTAACGGTTTGTTGATTTTGATTTTGCATTTGAAGCTTGCTTTTGATGATTGTTGTACTTATTTCTATTTGTTTTTCCAAAGGATGAAGGTGACGATCAGTTTATTATGGATGATTGATTATTGTGGGTGCAAGCGAGATGAGACAGATTGATTTTTTTCAAATATTTGGATGTTTTTGATGTTTTGAAATATTTTGAGGCTGTTTTTGGTATTTTTTGAGATTTTTCAAATGTTTTGATTTTTTATTTTTGTGATGTTTTGGGATTTTCTAAAATTTTATGAATGTTTTTGGATTTTGTTGTGATTTCAGATGTTTTTGGATTTTTGTGTTTTTTTGAATGTTTTTGAATTTTGATGTCTTTTGAATGTTTTTGGATTTTGTGTCTTGGGGGCTAATCAAAGATTAGCCTTGCCTACGTTAAAGTTGAGAGACGACGTAGTTTAGATACCATGTTTTTGATATTTTCTAATTTTTATGAGTGTTTTTGGATTTTGCGATGTTTTGGATGTTTTTGAAATTTTCACATGATTTTGATGGTTTGGATATGGACATGTCCATTTTGGATTTTGTTGAAAATCAAGCTAAGGTTGATTGATCGAATCGATGGATTGATGATGATGATAACATTGTTGAGGATACACAACAATGCAAAGATTTGATTGATTAGGATTGATGATGATAACATTGCTGAGGATGCACAATAATGCAAGGGTTGATTGATCATGATTGATGATGATAACATTGTTCGAGGATGCACAACAATGCAAGGATTGATTGATCAGGATTGATGATGATAAGATTGTTGAGGATGTACAACAATGCAAGGATAGTGTTAAGCAACACAATGATTGGGAAGGATATCCCAATATTATGGATTGATTGGATTCGATTGATCAGGATTGTTGAAGCTTGGTTTTGAACAAAGGATGTTTTGAATTATTTGATGCGATGTTGAAGGATGTGTTAGATACGACTAATAGTGATTACTTGGATTAATGTTCGATGAAAGATGAAGCTTGATAAGGAATGTTTGTTCATCAAAATATGCCATGGGCTAGTGATTCAAATTTTGGATTACAAATGCTTGACCAATTTGATTTCATGTTTGTCAATGTTCGTATCACCACATAAGTTGGAGGATATAGATCAAGATTTATTCTCGAAGCAAGATGTACATATCTACCCCCAATGTCAAGCAATGTATGGAGTGCGATGGGTGGATGCTCGTATAGGTGTATGGATGGATGGATATGGTACGCATGCAAATGATTTGAAGGATTATCTTGCGATAAGATAGGGTGTTGGAATGGAGGAATGCTTTATTGGATAATGCTTCATGGCTCATATCACATTGGATAGGATAGGATAAAAAAATGACCCATGTCAAGATGTTTATCATAAGCAAGTGAAAAGTGTGCCTGAAACTTTCATCAAGATCAAGATAACTTGGATGAGGGATGCAGATGAATTAAAATGGATTGGATAAATGGTTCACGGATGAATGGATTTATTATGGATGAGATGGATGGAGTGTTGGCTTTATTATGGATAGGAAGGAATGCTGGATTTTATTATCGATGGGATGAAATGCTGGATTTTATTATGGATGGGATGAGACGCTTTCACCTGAACTGGCACATGTAGATTCTCAATTCCACACATGACACCTGTTTGCTAGGTTTTCATCATGGTCTTGCCCAAAGCACCGCTCATTAGAAGATGATTTTTTTCTTTACTGTTTTCAATCATTTTTCTAATTTGTTTTGGATTTTCATATTTTTTTTTTTTTGGTTTTTTTGAAAGATTTTTAAGCTCATGCTAAACCACTTGGTGATGTTGATGTAGATGCCCATGTCATAATGTGCCATCGATATCCTATTTGAAGAAGCTACTTCGCTAAGATATATGCACTTGAATACAACTTTTGAGATTCATGATCTACTTCGTTGATACCAGAGTTGACTTTGTCTTTGTGCGCACATCGCAATAGAGTGCCTTCTAAATCCTTATGATGAAGGGTCGTTGCCAATACATGGTCAATGTGAGAGCTGGATATCATGCGTGGAGGCATGGATGGAGTGTATTTAGAGATAGGAGATGGATCAGTTGACAATTTGGAACCTTTGACTCTCCAAACTTGGGAAGATGAGCAATGATTGGTGGATATGAAAGTGTGCATGGAATTAGGACCAACTGCTTGATATACTTTGTACGCTGCTTGAAAAGCCTGCTTTTGCTTTTGTGGACATCCTTGATGGATACTTTTCCCTTTTTTATTTTTCCTCCCCATAGTTTCTTCTGACCGATGGAGCTCTTGGATAGGGATGATCTTCTTTGCATTCTTCGTATCCATTTGTATTACTCGATTTGTCCATTATGCTTCCCGATTCTTTTGCTTTGATAACGTTCTTCATAATTTGATTCAAATATTCTTTTTGATGTTGGTCCCAATTCATGGATGGGGTGATGGGTGGATGAAGATTCATGACGTGGCTGGTTGTAGTATTGGCATCAGTTTCATCATAAGGATTCTTTGTGCTCCCTATGTTGACGTTTGCTTGAGATGAAGTTACCCCCAGTATTGTGAAAGTAATACCTTCATGCTTTGATTCTACCTGTTCCAAGAGCTCTTGCATTCTCTAATAAATGACCATTGCAAATGATGTTATTTTGATTGGATGCTCTACTGAATTCAGAATATACTATTCTATCTGGCTCGTTTCCTTGAGTGGATAATACTGAATATGTTTATTCATGATGTCGTTAGTCTGAATTTTGGATATATTTGATCCTGATGTTGGCAAGTCTATTTGGATATAGGAATCAATAACTTTCTCTTTCTGTTTAATAATATTAGGAGTAAAGGAATCCTATTCTGAATGAAAATCTTCTACGTGTCCATCCATAAAAAGCACCTCATGGGTAGATGGAGGAGTATGTGCTTCATGGATATGATAATTTTGCATAGATAAGAGAGTGTCCATTAGATTATTGTAGTATCTTGAAGATACAAATTCTTGATCTTGAATGATTTTGGAGTTGCTTTCGACATGCTTTGGATCAATCAAGTTCTTGACATGGATCAGTTTCAAAGAATGGATTGTTTACAAAAGGTTCTTGGATGTTGTCATTAGACATGGTAAGTGGTTCATTATCCTCAAGTGTCAAGTTCAGGGTTCCTTCAGTATCTATAACCATGAGGTCGAAGAGGGTCAACATGTCTTGGAAAGGACCATTGCTAAACTTTAGTGGAAGATTTTGATCTTTCTTTGGAATAAATTCTTGAGATATTTCCTCTAACTCATGAGGCGATGTAGAGACATTTTCAACATGATCATAGGTCAATGAATCATGCATTATGTCGATAGGAACAAACAATCCTAACACTCCTTGAAATAGATCACTAAAAAGTGGCTCTTAATGTATGGTGAGTTGATCATCGGATGGTGTAAAAACATTTTCAATGTGCTCATCAATGGAGAAATCTTGATCATTTTTTTCAACAATTGTGGTGGAGGGATTTCTAATGTCTTCAACCAAAGGGTCAAATGATGTTGACATTTCTTGAATTGGATCATTGTTGGTTGGTGGATTTTGATCATGATTGAAAAGTGACTCTTGACATATGTTGATTTGATCTTCGGACGAGATAGAAACATCTTCGATGTGCTCTTTGATGGATATATCCCGATCATTGATTTTAGCTATTATGGTGGGGAGATTGTCAATGCTATCAATAGTGGTTGAATGTTCATCGTTATCCCCAATAGTTATCATTTTTTGTGTTTGTGCTTGTGTTTGTTGGGCAGCTTGAGAGGCTTGGGCAACTTGAGAGGCTTGTTGCACTTGTTGAGCTCATGTTGCTTGTTGCATGGCCAGATATTGTTGAATGGCCTTTTGGTAGGCCCAGTGAGCTTTTAGCGCAATGTTATATTATATTGCTACGTTTCATTTTGGTGGTAGTGGTGGTGGATTCAGAATTGTGTTGGATGCAGTGACAAGTGGTTGAGATATGCTTGGAGTGATCATGAGGGTGAGGGTTTGAGATATGATGGGTGTGATAGGGGTGGATGGAGTGATCGAGGTGATAGGAATGGTCAGAATGACCAAGGTGATAGGTCCTTGGGAGATCATGTTTTTCTTTTTCAAGATTGAAGTTTTCATTTGATTAGATACCATTTGTTGGTGCAATATCGATGGTATATTCAAAGGATTTGATGTGATGGCTTGATTGGTGTTAGGTGGATCGATTTGGATGGAGTGATTGGTGCTAGGTAAAGGGGGAAGCCCTAAACCAAGGAATGATGTTGATATGGGTAATAGTGGTGGACATGTCTCTTCGTGCAATGACTCAACTATTTTGGTAAGTGTAGCAATTTGATCTTGATTTTGATTTTGATTCCTTTGATATAGTTGATTTGGGTTTTGTTCAAGTAGATTTGGGATGCATACTTGTGGTTTTTGAATGGGATCATGGACAAATTGATTTTGGACATTGTTCTGATTTGGGATGATGTTTAGATTTGGCATGATAGGTTGAATTTGAACATTGTTGATGTTGGGGATCACATTGCCTTGATTTAGGTAACTTTGATTTTGCATGGTGTTACCTTGACTTAGATTAATACATGGAGTCGTTATCATCATGTTTGGACTTTGAACAATATTTGTATAATTTGCAAACATATTTATCCCAAAGTTTTCCAGATTCATGTTTGGAAAAATTGTACTTGGTACATTCTTGTTTGGCATGTAGGGATTTGGTGGGATGATGTTGTTCGTTTGAAGGCTCATGCATTGGGTTTTTGGTTGATAGACTTGTAGGTTTGGATTTAGATCTAACATCGGCAAATGTGTTCCAATCTTTGATTTGGGCATACTCACACTTGTTGTGCCATTGATATTTGTAGAAGGTAATGATCGAATGTATGAATTGTATAGATGTGAGTGTTAATAATCAATCGGTGTTGTAAGGCTTTGATAGCTTAGTTGATTTGAATTACTCATGATGTATGGATCAAGTTTATATTCCATGTTCCTCTTGTGTTTTGACCTTGTTGCAAAAGTGACCTATAAGGTTCTTAGGACCAATGACGAGATGAAGGATGAAAAGGGGAAGTGATATGAGTGTTGAACATTTAGGAATTTTGGATCAATGCTAGACTTAGGGTTTGATTTTGATTGGTTTGATTTGGGTAATGAACTTGTAAACCCTAAGATGTAAAATGTTATCTTAGGATGAACTTGTTCAAAGGATTGCTGATTTAATTAGAGGTATGACAAAGGATGCATTCCCATACTCCTAACTAAATGAACCTAAGAAGGACCTGTTTACTAGACCAAGATAGTGAAGAACATGCCTTTCTTTAAAAGTACTTCAAAATCAAAAGATCAATGTTTGCATGAAAATCATACGACCAAAATATGCCAAGCACATATGTGGGGTCCAATTGATTCAATTTTTGCTTAATGAATTCTTTTTACCACAAACACGCTCTTGATTAGATTTTGAATCTAGATGTCTAATGTCTCAACTTTCCCCTTATCCCGCAAAGTGTATTATACAGAAACCAAAGAAATTTGAGGCAAAAGTTACCTATTATTGACCTCAGTAGGAGCATATTGAGATGAAACCAAAAAATTTAGAAGCCTCTAAGGATATGAATCCCAAGGAAAAGCAATAACATGTGAATTTGTTCAAGGATATTTGCCTCTCCTAAAAGGGTTTGCAATTTTGATGATTCGTTGAATGTTGGTTTTGATATTTTGGATACAAGCACTGTGTTTTCAAACCACAAGCAATATGATGTCCTAGCTCAATTGGTACGTTTTTCTTAGTGGGCTTGCCTCATGCACTTTGTAGAAGAGATGATTTTACATGCAACCAAGGACAGAGTATAAAGGTATGTTAAGAATGAAGTCTTAACCTCTATACTTTAACCAAGATTGGACATGGCAAGTAACTTCTTGGAATCTAAGTTCCAATGCACCACTTTGATAAACTCGATGAATGAGTTAATAGGCCACTACAAACAAGGGTTTTAGTTCAGACTTTCCGTTCATGGAGATTGACCCATATGGCGAGAGTCCACTTTCAGATCCATCTCGTCAGAGCCAACCGCATGATACTGGCGTTTACTCCAATACCCATATTTATATCCTGGTTGGAAATACTCTTGGCTTTAGAGTGCTACCAGTTGAGTCGTTCCCTTGGGTGAGTACTTTTTCCCCAAGACAAGCCCTCTAGGATAAACAAAAGTGAGTAAAGACAAAATCTGTGACTCGATCAATCTTTGATGGCAACAAAAAGAGAGAATATACGCGACAATGTCCCCACTCACACTCGCACAAGATATTGTTCAATTTTAAATCCAAATCGAAGTGTGGAGGCAATCTTTTATGCAACTTAATGTCATCAAAAATGTGAGTTAGCCTAAAATAGAAAATTAAAGCTACTCGGAGAACTGCTGGTTCCAACCATAATACAACATAATCTGATTTGGAGATCTGGCGAAGGTAAGGTTGTCAGACTGTGTTTTCCACCGCCTCAATGCAAGGTGACAAACTAATCTCTTCACCGCCACTTGAAGACTGTCTTAACCCCACCACCTGCAATCTGATGGAGTCTTATCTGATCCCGTTTGTCTGCTACAGCTGTTATAAATCACGCAGGATATTTTGTACTTATCTTAGAGTCACCGCCTTGAGCACCGACTGTATGTTGAACCACCATTCTGCAATTATAAATAGAGGTGCCTTGAGTTGTAAAGAAATATCAGATAGTAATCTGTATCGCAGATCTTAGCAGGAAATACTCTTTAGAGTTATACTCCTGTATATTTGTAATGGCGTTTTCATCAATAAAGATTATATCTTGCTGCAACACACTCTGTTATTTCTTTTCTGCATATTGTTATCTCCCTGCGATCCTACAATTGGTATCAGAGTTAGACATGAAGATTGAGGGAGATTACCAGAAGTATAGAAGGCTGCGGTTGTTTTACGAGTTGTTTGAAAGAAGCCACTGTTTGAAAGCTGGGCTTAAGTATCACACACTAACTTCTTCCTTTTTTCTGTTTTCTGTTGAGGCTACGATGTGTTCCGGCAATGACTATGCTATGTTCATCCGATGGCTCATGCATAGTCTTACAGATTTTGTTGTAACTCGGCAGTGAATTCCAAGTTAGGGCCGTACTGTCTGTAGCTAGCAAACTTAGTCTGCAGCAAATTCCAAAAGCCATCTGCTGTTATAAATTTCCAACGTGCCTCAATTGAATTTCAAACCCGCCTGACTTTTCCACTGTTTCAACGAAATTTAAATTTGAACAGTTTATTCATTTTGCCTCAGCGACCTCCATTCTCTGTTTGGGCTGCGCGGCGTGCAGAGACTTTCTCGAATGGCAAAAGCGCCCTCAAACAGCTTATGAGCTTAAGTTGGTCTGGAGCGTATGTCGCTTATGCCTCTCGCTTATTCCTACTGAAAGCTGCACTTGTTCGAAGTTAAAAGAGCCAAGGCATGCAATTGCTAGTGCAGGTAACTGTATATGTTGGTAATTGTTCTAGTTATTGTAACGAAAACTATGTTTGTGCATAGGCTATGAATTTCACACACTTTTACTCACCTCGATTCTGAAGTTGTAATTGTCCCATGTTTATTATAATTGTAAATGGAGAGAAAGTAATTCGGATGCTACAACATACAGAAGCAAATTTTATTGACATATTAAAACGTTTACAATGTCTCTCTATTTATAGAGGACTTCAAACATACGAGTCTGTAGATATTTAAGAGAACATAACAAAATAGGATTCTAAAACATAACCGATATATAAAACCTAGAGAACAGGTGGAGGATAGACTAACTAAACTCTAGCAAACAGAACTAACAGCTTGACAAGGAATGGACAAAACTCTTAGTTTAGTTTCAACTGCTTGTAAAAGTGGAAGTGACTCTGGAGACGTGGAGAGTGGACTGAGCAAAAAACATTAACCGATGGACAGCAAACATCAGTTTTGTTCCAATTGCTAGAGCACGTGGGAGAAATTACATTCCAACAATAATCCCTTCCTCATTAACGCAAACAAGTTTGCTTAGACTGTGAGAGAAACAACTAACTGCACCAACAAGCTGTGATTCTGTCTTGGAAAATAATACGCTTCTAGCATTTTCAACTGCCCAGATCACCACAAGAATAGCGTGTGGCTGTGATTCTGTCTATCACGAAGCTTTGCTTCATGGGAAGGAAGCGCAAAAGGTTTTAGGCATATGTGACAAATATTAAATAGAGATATAAGAAGAATGCACGTGTATCAAACATTGCATATTTAAATAAAACAAATTATATTTTAAAATAAAATATAAAATATAAAATATTATAGGGGAGATGTCCCACCAGCCCCCATTCAATTACCGTTCATTTCATGCTTATTCCATTTCTCAAAAAAATCACTTTGATCCATTAAAAAACTTTATTTTATCAAATAAAAAATTGCAAAAACATCAATGGTTACTCATAACACAATGTGTAACTGATCAATGTAGATAGATAGTTAAACATGCATTTGCATTTATAATTCAAGTCAACTTGCAAAGAAAATGGCTTATTTACAATTAATTTAAAACTTTTATTGTTACAAATACCCCCACTTGCAAAAGGTGCCACCTCATTACATATTATTTTAATAAATACATGGTGCTTTACATGACATGAGATTTGAAATGCAGTCTTCCACACACTCCCCTACAGATACATGTATTATCTTCATTTCTTGTAGGTACCTGCACAATTATAAACATCAAATCCAAATATAATGCAAAATTCAGTCATATCATTTACAATTAATTTAAAACTTTTATTGTAACAAATACCCTCACTTGCAAAAGGTGCCACCTCATTACATATTATTTTAATAAATACATGGTGCTTAAATACATGGTGCTTTACATGACATGAAATTTGAAATGCAGTCTTCCACACACTCCCCTACAGATACATGTATTAACTTCATTCCTTGTAGGTACCTGCACAATTATAAACATCAAATCCAAATGTAATGCAAAATTCAGTCATATTATCTTTCAAAACCTACATAACTAACAGCTACAAATTCAAATGCTCAAACAAATTCAAATTTGAAACAAAACAACCAAATTGAATGCATTCAATTGTCAGATTCAAATTCCTAAATATGCAACACGAAATATACAATTATGTGAGAAAAACACAATCTTAATGTAAAGATAACACAGTTTGAAATAACAATTAAATACAGTTTTATATAGATACCCGGTGATGGCACTACAGGACTCTTACGCTGAAAGAAGCAAACCTGCTCATACTGGTGAAGTAGATAAGAATAATACTTTCATAAAGCAAACGAGGCACTCGGAATTGTTTTAGGAAAGTCGAACACCAAAGATATCTCTTTCCATTTCCTATTTTTAATGACCTGTGTCATGTGATAGAGCAAGTCTCAATTATAAGCTTTAAACTCTGATCAAAATGCAATTGCCAAATTACCAAGTAATAGCTCTGTCCTGGTTTGAGAAAATACGTCGTCTAAACAGTTCACTACATTGATGTTTCACTATCATAAAATCAAGAAATATAAACATTTCAAATTTCTTTCTCCTTATAGCTATATTAAATTTTCACAACAAAATTCACTGCCTCAGTAAATGAAGGAGGAAGTCACAACAAAATGGTTCCAAAATCTTTTCTGTACCTAAATGTTGAACCTCCAACAAAACAAGGGAGAAAAAGCTCCTCCAAGAAGGACCGAGTCTAGTTCTTAAAATTGTGAAAAGCATGATAAAATAAGTTCTGAAGGTGTCTACAGTACCTAAACCAAAAAGATTATTGTCCTAACTAGAATAATCTAAGTATTTCAAAATACTAAGATTTTGACATGATTTTGTCGCTATAGAGAAGGGTTGGACGACTATCAAAATGATCGTGCCCGTTCCTTCTCTTACCGGTTTCTGCTTACCATCCCTTTCTCTCTATACCATGCCAAAATGGCTGAATCAAAATACTGATGGAAACATTTACGAGCGTCCAAATGTGTGTTGATCCTCTGCAAGCATTGTTCAACAGCTTCATTTTCCATCTCTTTGCTTCACAAATCTCAAAACCCTTCAATCTGTTATAATTGTCTTTGCCCTATGAACGCTCTGCTTTTACGCTCTCATTTTTTTGCAGGTACAGACATTGTTGCTCCTTGCTTGTGCGAAATGGGGGCTTTGGAACAGGGTATGGACATCCATCAAAGCACAAAGGATAGAGGAATTTTGTCAGATCTAATTGCAACTGCCCTGTTAGACATGTATGCAAAATGTAGAAGCATAGATAAGACACATGAAGTGTTTGACAAATGTGGTCTCATTGACTGTAATGCTTGTAGGAAATGCACAAAATGGATTTGTTGAAAAGGCTTTAGAAATTTCCAAGCAAATGTAACTATCAGGTTTAAAGCCAAATTTTGCAAACTATGCTAGCATCCTCCTTGACCATGCCAAAATTGGAGCTTTGGAAAGATAGAGCTGAAGCTCCAATTCCAAAAAATATTATTAAATTGTCATCCTAAAGCTTTGAAGATCAGTTGAAGAAATTAATAGTAAGAGCAATGATCTTCAGTAGGCTGGATTGGAAGTCAACACGGCTCATGTGGCGTTGTCACTGGTCCACCCGTGCATGGCGCTCCACTCTCATGGGTCCCTAATGGTTCTTTTTTCTGTGTTTTTCCCCAACAGTATAGGAACCCTAAGAACGATGATACATCTGCTTGGGGGAGGCAAGCAAAATACACACAAGTTCAACACTTGCAATCCAAGGCACGCAGCAAATCTGGTGTCAGGTGACTACTCTTCATCTCCATGGCTTCCCCTGCGGTCAAGTTCAACCTTTTTTTAATTTAATATTTCTTCAATCCTAACCTGACATACCAGTAGTTTATGTTCACATATTTCATCAGTCCTAGAAAACATAAGTATCCTACTTTTCAGCCTATATTTTGATTACATACAGCCAAACACTCAAACCATAACATCAAAAATCTAAAGATATTATCATCTATCTTTCAACTACGTCAGTCGAGAAATTACTGCACTGATTGCTACATTCTCAATACAATTAGATATTGTAGCTAAACTTCCTCAACTAAAGGGATCTCCCCTACCCTACAAAACCCATGTATGCTTTCTTAGGACTGAGGAATGTAATATGGGGATAGAGGGGTGCACAGAAAACTTATCCCCGCATTCTCAAAATGCAGAGGATGACTGGGGAATATCGTAGGGGCATTTTGCCCATTTCTTCATGACCTAAAGGGGTATGTCCAGATATTCCCTAAGATGCCCGTCAAAGGGAGAAGCAAGCATAGAAGAAATGACATTTTGATGCCCTCAGCTGTCTTTATGTGCAAACTACAAAACCCTGCCCCTAATTACTAAAAAAGTTACATTTTGCAATCATAGATTACAATATGTCTAGGAATGTTTTCATTAATGCGCTTTACAGTTAAATTTATTGGTGCCTGGTAATGTTTTCATTTATGTTCCTCAATGTTACTGTTAAATTGGTGTTTCGTAAAGTTTTCATTTATGTTCCACAGTGTTTCAGGGACAAGGACAACGGGGCATAACAGAACATATTTCGGGGACGGCAGTCCAGCTGAGCACTTTTTGGAGATGGTTACACATCACTCTCACTCACGCACATATATAAACTTAAGGCCTTTTGTTTAACGCTTTCTGCTGCTGAGTAGAGAAAGTAGTATGGCCGTGTTCATTGAGAACATGGTGCACTTGAAAGGTTGGCCAATTGGAGTCTATGAAAGTAGTCGCAAAATGTTTTTGTTGTACATAAAATCAAGTCCCTTGAACCTGTACATACCAAAGAGAAATTATAGACCAAAAATAAAAGGCTATGTTTCCTTTGTGCAGCAAGCAAACATAGGTTGCACTACTGTCTCAGAATAACATCAAGCTAGAGCTAGCAAAATCTGTCTATACATTACTTATATTGCTACAATCTACCATTTTAGTTACCTATCAAGGGGGGACAACTAAAATACAGTGACGCACTGTTTGCTTTCCTCAAGATATATTTGCAATTGTATCCTACTTGCCTAGGCATATTACTGATCTTGATATACTAATAGTTAAATGGTAAATCAAAGACCATTTTTGGCTTAATTTGTTCATGCACTTGAAAGAAGTCATATGCTTGAGTTCTATTGGGAAGTAAACATGATGGCCTACATAGGGCTCTCAAAATATAGTTTCAATGGTTCTCCTCAGAAGTATTTCTCTGGGTAGGAGAAAACATGTGAATAGGTTTGCTAATCCTTTTCATTTCTGATTTTGGAATTCATTAATCTGGCAGAAATTTCCTATGGAGAACTGGATGAATCGCAGTAGAATATCCCACCTCATGGATTTCAAACAAAGTGCCTTCTTTATATTTGAAGTATGTACTGTCTCTACTGACCTTGAATAAATTCAGCCTCTATATGTTATTTAAGGTTAGATAATTTAATTGATGTTATAGACGATAATACCTATATGCCTCTGTTCTGATCTGATTAGTTGACTCTTGATAGTTTTCTGGATAATATAAATTCATGACTTCACTTAGCGTGGTCTGATTGGTAATTTGCTTCTTCTGACTAAACTGTTTAATTTAGGAAGCTGCTGAACCTTTTTTAACATGAACAGGCATACCCATGCTATATGGAAGCATTGCCCTTATAACCAACTTTTGCAATTGCATGGTCAAATTTGGTTGGCTTGTTTATGGAAGCAGGAGATTATACGAAAGCCCTAGCATATTATAAGGTTAACTAATACACTACGCCTAATATTTCACAGATTACTTGTTGGGATTTCTCTCTTTGAAGAAGTCAACGTTCTTATGGGAAAAAGATGCAGCACAATATTGGAGATTTTTTTGTGTTCACGGGTATCTTTCAATGTGGAACAACTTTCTGCAATAGTTTGTTTATTGTGATTTTGATCTTGATTGTTGGTTTTTATATGCAGGAAGCAATCAAACTTAAACCGAATTTTGCTGATGCTCATTTGAATCAAGGGAATGTGCTTAAGGTAAATTGTTTTTGTTCTTTGGAGCTTAATATTCACTTTCAGCTTAAAAATGTTAGATGTTTCTCTTCATTTGTTTTTTATTTGCAATTTCAGACAATGGCAAGGCCTCAAGAGGCAATTCTATGCTATAAGCGAGCAATTCAAATAAGGCCTTGACTATACAATTGCTTATTGGAAACAAGTCTTTAGTCAGGTTGAGTTTAGTGATAGGGAGTTGGTGGATACAGTATGGTTGTGTTGCAGGGAATTTGGCAAGCGAATGCATTACAAGCATGCTATAGTGCTGGATACATCATTCTTAGAAGCCTACAACAACTTGGTATGGCTATAAGGAGGCTGAGTATAAGATTTCTATAATTCTTACGAGAGCAGACCTATAATGATTCATCATTATAGTTTTCTATGTCTTCAGAAAATAACTGTTTGAGATCAAGCCAGCCTATAATTGGATTATTCAAACTATCAGTGATCTATTTTTCTTGATTAATTGATTTATGACCTAAAATGCAAACTAATCGAAGAATGTGATTCTAATCAATGTATTTGCATGTAAATGTTCATATACCTCAAAAAATGTGATGTATATCAGCATTTATATCTTCTGTTCAATACTTCTATTTGCAGTCCTCTACTTGGATCAGCTATGAGAAAATTAGATTTGTGATGTACAGAAAATATATAAAACTTGTCAAAAATATCTGTTTTAGAGTTTAATTTAGTTAATTTACAAACTGATTCTCATTTTCCTCTTGACATGTATTCAAGTGGGTATGGAGAAATGATTCTTTTAGTTGAGATATAAATGATGTTACCATTGAGCAGCAATTATGTCTTCCTACCTGATTAATTCACTACTTACGAAATACAAATATAACTATACATTGCAACGAATTCTATCACGACTATTCAAAATGAAACAAAAAAGATAATGGAATTTGGTGTAATCTTCTGATAACCCAGGTTGGGTTGTGACATTTGATCATGTTGAAGTAACTGCATCCAAAAAACCTGGTTTTATAATATGTTGCAGTAACTTCATCGAGAAAACTGGTTTTATAATTCATAAGTGCAATAATGGAAATTTTATTCTTTGAGCTCTAACTCATTGTAGCATTACTGTGATGGTGTGATGCCATCTAATTTACTTTGTAGTCCCTTGTACTGTGTGAGACCCCAAATTGGGATATGAGGAAGAAAAAAAGGAGAAGATGCCATTTGTACAATGTTTGACTCCAGAACGTGATAAACTATTAAAAACACTATGGTTACAAGTTAGCATGGTCATCCACTGATAGCAGGCTTTTCCATAACATTGTCAAATACCAGCCATTGTAATGCCCAATAATCAAAATTCATCGACATCTTGAAAGATGTCAATAGTGTTGGCAGTTTCTTTGCCGCTTGTAATGGCCATGGCTCTCCAGAAGTTCTTTGCTTTCCACATAATTTGAAGGGTTTCACAAATTTCCTACACTAAAACTTGAGTGGTGCTTCTACTAATGTCCATCGAGCATTCTGGTTGCATAATCATGGTAGAATAATTTAGAATAGAGAAACCCTAAAGGAAACATTGATAGAGGTGCCAGATTGGATGCAAATTCTAGTGCTCACGAAAGAGATGTCCTTGGCTAGAACCAAAGAGCATCATGGTGTCAATGAAAGAAATAAACAAGAACTAGTATTCTCCAAGGGCTGATTGGTCCCAAACATAAACCACCAAAATGCCTTGTATGAAATAAAAACTAGAGTAGCATCTCAAGAGAAAATCAACACATGGAAGAAAGATACTATTAGACATATGAAAAGAGGATAAGGATACAAAGGCATTGATGATGATGGAACGTGAAAAGAAAAGATGGTGGAACTGCAAGTTTGTCATATATCCTGTTCCTTAGACACATTAGTACAACTTTGAATAAGTTAATATTGCTTAGATTTGATGAAGATGGCAAAGGAGAACAAAGGTTAATGGAACTTCAAGTTTATTAATTAGCTTATTCCTTAGTATCCTTTTCCTGCAGTCCCATATGCAGGTATTGAGTCTTGAGTCCTAGAAAACATTTTAGTTCAATTTGAATCTTGTGTTACTTAAGTAAATATTTTTTATCGTGTATACACAATAATTGTGCATTTTATGTAAACTAGCCTAGTGAGGCAATTGATAATTTGATGGAGCGTTGTATATATTGAACTTCTAAGGTATTACTGCTTCTGAAACCTGTTGCAACTAGTAGATAAGTGACTTTCATAAACCATTTGTGTATGTTAACTGAATAGCATTCTCTTAAAAAAAAACAAAAAAATAATGTTGCACATTCAAAAACATACTTGGAAGGGGTAAGGAAGGAGGTGCACTCGAGAATGTACAGCTTAGGGAAGCTAAATGGCTTGGGAAGTATGCATCTGTAGGAAGCAGGTTATTATGGAAGGAGGTCTGTATATGTACATTGCCAGAGAATGGGCACATGATTGGTTATGTTCTAACAGAATAATAAGTAGACCCGCACATGCCAATGCAAACCCATGGCAAAAAATTGCCATAATGCAAAACACAATTTACATAACTTACTCTGCTGATGGACTATATGCATATGGAAGCTTAAGCTTTTCCATAGCATAGTAAGTATATCCTCGCATGCCAGGTCAAAACCATGGCAAATAATTATTACAATGCAATACGGAGTTGAACATAATATCCTCAGTATATACTTAAAATGAACGTGAGCTTTACATAACCATACCTTCTTAATGAGCAACTTTCATGAAGAGAACACCACATACGATATGATGTTTTAAGATTGAAACTCAATGAAGGTGTCTTGGCAGGTACTGCCTAATCACTGAGTATTCGTTGGAATCGGGATACATATGTGTATATATAAAAATGTTTATAGACATACAAATATATAGTAATACAATGGCAATATATGGATAATATCATGTGTAAATGACTAGATAGGATACTGTGATAGTGCATAAATGGGGTATAAAGAAGAAGCATAAAACCAAAATTCAAAATACTTACGATAATTTTGTCCCAAATGCGGCATGAAATTCCGAGTGTAGTGAAAAAACAAATCTTTGTTGCGCATAACTTCTCCATGGCTTGCAAGTGGTGGAGGAGAAGCGTGCTCTTGGTTCTGCTTCTGTTTCTGACTTTGATATGGGTGGTTTTGTTGACGCTCTTGCTGTTGGGTACATAAGGCTCACACCATATAAGATACAGATCAAGAATTCAAAGGCATATACTACAATGACACAGAAAGCAATAATATCTGAGGAATATCTATTGAAAAAAGGGAAGCAAAACAACCAACAGTTTCTGAAGCATATGCTCTATACACTTTTTAAGAAGAGACAGGGGAAGCAACAGTGAACCAACAGCGACTGCAACACTCAGAGGTTTAAAAATCGAATAAACAGAATCTATGAATGGACCCTGAGTAGACACAGTGGGATCCATATGAATCTTCTTAAACTCCATCATTTCACAAGTTTATAAGGATATCAAACTACTTTAAAAAAACACAAAGGGTCTCCCCATAGCCAACACTACTACTTCCACCATGCATACGATGCGTTGAAAGGAGATCAGCAATTCATTTAAAAATGCTCGAAACAGGCACCCTCAAACCGAAAGCCCACATCAAAACTTCTCGATACATATTCACAGCAAATACAAATTTCCCAAACTAGGCCTACAATGATTCTCAGAACTAGAACTGCAACATTCTGTTAGAGAAACCCAAAAAATCCCAAATGGACATTTTTAATATATAACCCTTAAAAATGTTGTATTAAGCACCTGGATGATGCCGAAACCACCAGATATAATACAACAATCCTGCTCAAAATCCACGTTCCTAAGGAAAACCACATGTACCATCAACGATTCTGCCCAAAAATAGTAAACCCACATTATGGTCCCTAGGTAGACACGTAGTAAGATATGCATTCATTTAATATTCCATACCAAAAGCAGCAGCAACACCTGAGAACACAATCAACAAAAGAAAAATACACATGAATATAAGCAAGAACAGCCAAACTCATATCAATATCAACACGAGCAACATAACTTGCAGAAACAAAAGAAAGAGGAGCCGCAGGCAAACCTGAACCATGCTCAGCCAAAGCAAGAACAAAGTTCATAAAGCGATAAGCAAGGGGAAGGGCAACACCCACACCAAGATCAGCATAACATTTTTTATTTATAATCTAAAAAATACTTAGGCAATAAGGACCGATTTTGTCAAATTGAACATAACATTTTTGTTTTACAATTTTATTGGTCTTTTTTGGAGTGATTTATCTGCCACTTCTTAATTAATGTTTGATATTTGAAAATGCAATTATTATGAGAAAGTTAAAGTTTTGAAGTTATTTTAAAAAAAAAATTTAAACACAGTTACAAATAGTGATTTAAAAAACTTTATTGAGACTAAAACATGACTTTAAAGTGTTGATGAAGTTGAAAGTAAAATGTATTAAATTTATCAAATTTAAATATATTCAATTTATTTTCTCAAAATTTCAATTATGATATGGTAACAAACCAATCAAACTTATTACTCTAAACTATTTATTAGGTTTCAATTCTATTATTACAACTTAGGTGACGTTCAGTCATTTTTTGTTACAATAGATTTAATATTAACTTAGGTGAATACTTATTGTCAAAGTATATTATGTGTTGATATATTACTAGAATAATATCTTGGAACAAAAAAGAACTGACTTACAAGAATCTCCTACCATCTACATATATTTTACAACTATGAATATTTGAAGGATTTTTTAAGCTAAAATAAAAAAGTACTTTTAAATTTTCCATTATGAATTTAATAAGCTATTCCAATTTATAGTATAGTTTTAATGACAAAAAATCTCAAAAGAATCTCCTACCTGCCATGCATATATTTTACAACTATGTGTATTTGAAAGATTTTTTTGATCTCAAATAAAAGAACTTTTCTATTTTCCATTATGAATTTAATAAGCTATTCCAATTTATAATACAATGGTAATGACAAAAAATATCAAAAGGATCTCATTCCGTAGAATAGGGTTATGGGTATTTGAAAGATTTTTCTGAGCTAAAATTAAAGAGTAATTTTATATTTTTCATTGAGTTTAGTAAGCTATTCTAATTTATAGTACAATCGTAATGGCAGAAAATCTCCACAAGGATTTCATTTTGTAGAATAGTGTACAAGGATTTCATTCTATAGAATAGGGTAGAATCAAGGGAAAAGACATGAATCAATAATATAAACCATCAAATACATAAAACTCAAACCCAAGGACCCTAATCCAACAATGAAGCACAAATGAACATAGAAATAAAATGATAAAACAATATTATCAACAACCCCTATGTCATGAAGGGAAAATGCATGAATCAATAGTATCAACCATCAAATACATAAAACTCAAACCCTAGGACCCTAATCCAACAATGAAGCACAAATGAACATAGAAAGATAAAATGATAAAACAATATTACCAACAATCCCTAGCCATGATTGAATCGCGTTCATTGCTCTTCTCCATTTTGCTTAATATCAAAGATAGTAGTTGTGGTTGTCTCTACCTAGCTATGGTTGAAATGAAAGTGATAGGTCTCTTTTATAGAAAAAGAAATTTGAATGAAGGGTCAAGATCAAATGATGAAGATTAATAGATGAGATTGCTTGAGAAGCAATGAAATAGGGTTAGGGAAAAAATAGGGTTTACTTAAAGTGGAGATGTGAAGGGATAAGAATGGCACAAATAAAAGGTTGAAACAAGTTGCATGAGTAAATTAAATAATTATAAAATTATTTAATCTAGAAGGGAAAGTGAATAATTAAATAATTAAAACAATTATTTAATTATAGAAGAAAAAGATGACCTATAATTAAAATAACAATTCAATTAAAAGTGAAAGAAAAGGACAAAATATTAAATGATTAAAATGATTATATAATAGAAAGGGAAATGTGGAAAATAATTAAATAAATAGAATTTATTTAATTATGTAAGAAAAAGATAATGAATAATTAAATAATAAATAATTATTATTGGATTATAGTAGAAAATTGAAAATGAATAATTAAATAAATATTAATTTATTTAAGTAATCAAATGAAGAATAAAAAGAGAAATTAATTCACTAAATAATTAAAATTATTCAATTATGCAAGGGAAGAAGTTGAAAATGATGCTCGTAGGCCTAGGACATATGCCCTAGTACAGATGGGATATGACAAGAAAATTGGATAGGCATGAATGCAAGGATTGATGAAAAGAAATGTTAGTAGGAGGAAAATGTTAGCATGGAGTTAGAGGATTGAAGAGGGATTGATATTTTTCTTGAGAGATGCTAAGCTTGCATGTGTTCAAACATGGAAAATGGACAATAAGCACCATGGTATGACATAGAACAAGGTGTGCAATGTTATCCCTTTGTGAAAAAATACACTTAACACATAAGGAATGTCAGAATTCATACTAGGAGAAAAGTTGCCCCAATCTTTTTGTCAAGACATACCACAAACAACAATCAAAGAAAAAGCAAGTCATGAGACATCATCGCTTCTCTAACTCTTTCTTGGGACATACTTGAGCTGGCTAGTAACATGACCAGAAGATATATCAAGAAAAATATAAGACAAACTAAAACAACAAAGTAAAGAATGATTTATATTTGATTTTCCAGTGATTGTGTGTTGATAGGACTAATAAGATTGATTGGTTGGTTGGTTCATTGTTCGCTTGATTGATTGGTAACACCTAGTTTCAAAAAATGGAGCATGTCGTATAAGACATTAAGTATGGTTTCGAACATGCAGCCACCTATATAAGGAAAATGATAAGGTTGATGAATGATAATATGTAGTTTCAAGAAGGACACATCATGTATAAGACAAACGATAAGGTCAGGTCTAGTTTCAAGAAACAAAGCAAGTCATATAAGACACCAAGTCTAGTTTTGACAATTCCATTACCATTGATTGATTGGTAATTGTTGAATTGATGTTTGACTAATTAGGAAATTGACCTATTTGGTTTGAAGGTGAGTTGGATAGTTTGTCTAATTGGTCCATGACTTTTTTGAGATTGAGATGATTGTTTGTTCTTGATCAAGGTGTCTGATTGATTATGTTATGGATAGTGACTGACTTAACAAACTCTAAAAGAATAACCTAGTGCCTTGGGGGCTTGTCAGTGATGGCCTTGCCTACATCACATGCAAAGAGACGTCATAGTTTAACCTTGACTTGAGCAAAAGATACTTTATTATGAATGACAATTGATTTTATTTGACAAACCGTAAGGACTAACCTAGTGCCTTGGGGGCTCACCAATGATGGCCTTGCCTACATAAAGTCACAGAGGCAACATAGTTTGACTGCCTTTGACTTGACATGACTTGACACTATTTTTGGGATTTTGAAGGTTATTTGGATGCTTTTGTATTTTTGAGAATATTTCAATTTTTTTGCATTTTGAGGATATTTAAAAAAAAAAATTGATATGTTTTGATTTTTTTGGATTTTTGAAGTTTTCTAATTTTTTTTGGATTTTTGAAGTTTTCTATTTTTTGGATTTTTGAAGTTTTTTGATTTTTTTGGATTTGACATAGTGATCTCCAATACCAAATCTAGGATCCATTGAAGACATGAGTTAAGTACTTGACCCGAGTCAGGTATAAGACCAACTTAATAGGGATAGAATCAAATAAGCCTTAGCGTGGATGGGTATGGAAGGAAAAATATGTTACATTAGTGAAAAGTCATTTTAGCTTTATTTTTGTATCCAAAAACATTGAAAATCAAAAAAACATGCATCTGCACTTTAGTTTCATATGATACAACATTATAGACAGTAAAATTTCATTGAAAATAATTGAAAATAGCACTCATTCGCCACCTTGGGTAAATAATTCCCTTTGCATATTCTAAACTGCATTTTTTTGGATCAATTTCCCTATTTCCAAGCTTCTATTTGTTGTTGTTTCCTTTCTATTTTAGTTTACAAACTATACTTTTCATACATTTCATTGCATATAGTTTAGACTAGTTCATTTTGTGCATTTCTCAAAATAAAAATTGCATCTAGAACATTTCATTTCACATTGTTACATAGCTTAGAATCTAAAATTTATATCATGGACATGTGCTTTGGAAAATTATGATTTCCCTTGAAAACCTTAGTGGAAATGTCAAGTCGTGCTTTTGGAAATGACCCTAATGACGATGAAATCACTTATGCTCCTTCAACTCCTAATCCATGTAATCCTTGTGATGTTGAAATCATTGGAGAAGATGATGACATCATGAATCAGTTCATCAATGATTTCCTTGACAAACTTGAAGCTAATTCAACCTTCTACCCAACAATGAAACAACCAACATCACCTATAATACCGCCAACAGAAATGTTTGAATACTTACACCTTGAAACTAAGACAAAAGAACCTAATATAGGTGAACCTAGTTCCTTTATACAAGTAAGTACTCAACCATTTTATCTAAACAAGGTGACAAACACTTCCATCAACCTAGAAGAAACATATGGCAAAGGGCTTACAATCTTGAGCAAGCAAAGATGCGATACTACAAGTGAACATGAAATTCATCAACTCCTAGAACAAGTACCAAATAAGGAAAAAAAAGGGTTAGGATATCAAGATCCTCATCACAACACAAACATTCATAAATAATACTTAATGCTTACTAAAGATGGTTAGATTGTCCTAGACCCTCCTACTATGAAGATTATCCTTCCTAATGAGAAATTAGAATCTCCTAGTGACAATAACAAAGATGGTAGGATCACCATAAATCCTCCTCCTCAACATTCAACTGGAGAAATTGGTGAATCAAGAAAACAAAAAATACCTTACAAGTTACAAAAGATACAACCCCCTCGTTTGCCACCTGAAAGCAAAAAAAAATTACTGAACTGTATGTTTTTGTAATAGAAGGCTTTCTTACACTTCCACGGTTTTGTACCTAAAAGGAGAGAGGTATCCCAAAAATGTTTATGGATCACTCAAGAATAATGCAAATATGATTGAAATATGTCTAAATAGAATGTCCTAGATGCAAATAATTGATAAAAGAGAAGGATTATGGATATTAAACTAAGAAGATGCACTTTGTTTGAAAACACATTATGATATGCAAAATGAACTAAAAATGTAAGCAAACTGTAACAAAAATTAATGAGACTGAAGAGGTGCATCTGGGAACTAGAAAGTGATAGAGACAGGCTTTGGAATCCTACATAATTCATTGTTGAAGCCAACTGTGACACTTATGCCAAGTTGTGCTACTTAGTCCGATTTCGAGGAAATTCTATCAAAATAGGTTTCAGGCAAAAGGGTACTTAGAAATGTAGAAACTACTTTTCAGCCTTAGACGTGGGACTAATTTTTCCATTGATGGTGACTTATTCCACCTCAATATTTTGGGGAATTCAAAAATGCAATTTGTAGATCTCGCTCTGCACTTCAGCTCTTGACAGGTTTCTAGATCCGAATTTGCAGAATCTGACCTGTAGGTGTTCTCCAAGCTTCTTTTGGGGTTTTGTTGACTTTGAATGAATTTGATGAATTTTTGACAACTTTTCAAACCTTTCTCTTTGAAAAATTTACACACAAGACTTGCAAACCACATGCAAAGAGGGGAAAAAGTGTTAAGGGTTAGTGAATAGGGGTTTGCCTTGGTCAAACCCTAGTTTGGTAATTAAACCCTTGAAAATGAAATGAAATGATATAAAAAGAGATTGATGAATGAACAAAATGCAATGCTACCACTTACCAAACCCTTGAAGTATAAATTTGAAGATATGCAAGTTGAAGCTCCAATATATGTATGTGTGAGAATGCTTGGAATGCTTGAATGCTTGATAATTGCTTAAATGATTAGGAAAATTGAGGAGATATTAAAGAGATGATAAAGATGAAAAATATGAGAGGAAAACCCTATATTTATACATGATTATACAAAATTCCACAAAAATACCTCATCACAGGCCCACGTAAGTCTTAAAAAACAATATCTCATCAAAATTTTCAAATATTTTTTTATTTTTGAGCCAAGTGGGACTAAGTCACCCCAAGTGGTGACTTCGTCTCACTAGGAAAATTTAATTGTGTGTCAGGAATTCAAGTGTATTAAATGATGTTTAATGGGATTATTCTCAAAAATAGACTTAACTAGGGCATGTAAGTGTATAAAGGGGTCATTTAAGCATAAGAAAGGGTTAAATTATTGATGAGAAGCCTAGAAAAGTGTGAAATTTTGTTACAAAACTTTGGAATAAGGCTTGGTAAGTGATAGAAAGAGTTTATTTTAGTGAATTATATTAAAAAGATCCTAGAAAAGTGTGAAAGTGGGTTAAAACACTTCACAAAACTCTTACAAGGCATCATAAAGTTCCTATTGATTCACAAGGGTCAGAGACCTAATGTGAAGGTGTTGACCACATTATAATATTAAATCTAGGAGAAACTAGGCTAACATCCATAAGAAAGGCCCAAATTATTATGAAAATGTCAAAAGATACATTTTTTCTACATTACATTTATCCCCCACTTTAGTGAGAGGAAGAATTTTCTTCAAACTCTCACTAAAGTAGCCAAAAATGCACATCAAGCGGGATCCAAATGCACTCATGCTGGGAAGATGAGACAACAACAATCAAGAGGGGTGATCAAGCTCCCACGATCAAGATTGCAATGGTAAACCAAACATTAGCACAAAGGAACACACATAAAAATGATGTAAAAAAATGAAAAAGGAGAGAAAGGAGAAAAGGAAAGAGAATTAGATTGAGCTTCAATCATTTTTCCATCCTGTTATGGATCAAATCTAGGCTATTTTTCCAAAAAAAATCATATACTTACTGTAAGGCGACATAACTCATGGCTTTCCACTAAGTGAGAAGGCCTAAAAGGTGAGAAACATACTCATGGCCAGTATGCACTCTCACACACAAAGGTGGCTATGGGGAAATTCATGCCTCAGAATGTGCTTCCTACTCAACCATACCAAAGTTATATCTCTTGATAAGTTTAATAAGGCACCACAAAAGAAAATGACTTTTTGAGCTTCACAAGACAAGCAAAACTTTGTATGCTTGGAGCTCATGAACAAACGTGATGGCACCACAAGCATGCAATATTTGTTAGGAAAGGTGGCCATATAACAAAATGCAACATGCAACATGAAAATAATGTTCAAAGGAGTCTTGCTTAGTTCATGTGAAGTATTTAACTTAGGGAACATTGTTCCTGATGTCTCCAAGAGAGGACTGATCAAAGGATAGAAAATTCACAAGTTAGGGGATGTAGTGCATTGCATCAAGCCACTAAGAGGAATGTAATATGTTAAGATAGATCACGCTCATGAAGTATATCACACCCAATGTCATCCACAAAGTGACAAACACATCATATGAAGTAATAATGCTACACTAAGAACCAAGAAAAGGAAAAAAATACAAAATGAATATGCCAATTTTTGCTCCCACTTTAAAGGAATTGCTACACATTGTACTATGAGCAATTACTTTAAAGTATCAAGAAAGAAAGACATGAGATCCAACTTGGAGATCCCTTATGCCAAGTCATATGTTTTCGAGTAAGGCTGCATCATGTGAAGAAAAAGAAAAGAAAGGGGTTACCCCAAAATGAAAATGCCAAACACATAAGGGATCTATGGATTTGGGGTCAGTATGTTCTTTGTTGTAATGTTTCTAGAGAGTTTGGAACTGTCCTCATTCCACAAATCCAAAGAACTAGAAGAATGACACAAAGAGAGTGAAATCAAAGAAAAAGAAAGAACCTTTTGAGTCAACATGGAAGAAACATAGGGTATCTTGATACTTTGCATCTTCCCTAAAAGGAAAACACAATCCAAATGAAAAAGAAAAGGAAAAAGAAAGAGGTAAATCTTTTTGGTCAACATGAAGGAGACATGAATTTCTCAATGCCTTACGTTATCCCCAAAAGGAAAACATGAGAAGAAGACAAAAGAAAAAGGAAAAGAAAAATCCTTGTGGGTCAACATGAAAGAGACATGAATGTATCAATGCCTTGCATCATCCCCAAAAGGAAAACACAAGAAAAATACAAAAGAAAAAGGAAAAGAGAAATAAAAGCATTTTGGGTCAACATGAAAGAGATATGAATGTCTGAATGCCTTGCATCATCCCCAAAATGAAAACAAAAGAAGAGAAAAAGGAGAAAGCGATGTAAAAAAAAGAGAGGAATGCTACAAAGAGAGAGAACATCAAGCATAACAAGGGGGATCACATTACACACATTCAAACACACAAAAGAAAGAGAAAATGAAAATTCAAAAGACTAGTAAGGAAAATGCGAGTCAGTCGTCGAGCAAATCATCTGCCTCCCAATCTTAGTTGGTAGAAGCGGAAGGTGAATAATGTATCTAACAGACAATGACAAATGCATTACTAGGACAAGGCTAGCAATGTATTTCTCCCACTAGGTGCAAGGAAAGAATGAGCCGAGGTAAGTGATGGGAAAGGTCATGTAGTAGTGAGAATGGAATGTTCTACAACTATGACATGACAAGGAGTTGGAGAATGTTTTATGGAATTATTGGGTAGCAATTATCACCATTGAAGTTATACTTGCTCAATATTTCTTTCAATTGATGATACTCATCACTTCTATGTCCAAAAATGTGATGATATGCACAATGTGGAACATTGGCATCGTTAGGATATATCACCAACCTATTCATAGGTGGTAATAATATGAGTTCTTTATTTAAAAGTATTTGAGATTTCCTTTCACATTTAGGTGGTGGATGGAGAGGAAACTTGAGATTTTGTAACTTGTAATGCCTCTTTTGTTTTCTAGATTCACTCTTTTCTTGAATGGAAGGAGGAGGACCCAAAGTGATTCTTGCATCCTTGTCATTGTTATCAATCAAGGGGTGCTCTCAAGGAAGAAGGACATTTAGATTGTGAGGGGAATCAAAGATCACCGTGCCATCATCACGAAGCCACACATATTCTCTAGGAGGCTTGTTGTTATGATAGGGATCTTGATAACCTAATCTCATTGTATTTTCATTATTTTTTTTTTGTTCTAAGAGTTGATGAATGGCATGTTCAATGGCTGTGTCACATCCTTGTTTTCTCAAAATGGTAAAAAATTTTCCATAGGTTTCTTCAAGATTGATTGGAGTATTAGTGACTTTGTTATCATAAAATGGTTGAGTCAATGTTTTTTTAGAAGAACTAGGTTCAACATGTGTAGGGAACTTAGGTTCTTCGTTTGTTTCAGGATGTAAGTAACTAAACATATCAAGAAATGGTACTCTAGGAAGGTCTTATTGTTTCATGGATGGATAAAAGGATGCATTATCTTCAAGGTTATCAAGACAGTCATTTAGGAACTTATTCATGCTATCATCATCTTCTCCAATGATGTCATCTTCATGAGGAGGATATGCATGAGGAGTTGAAGGAGCATGAGGAAGTTCAATGTCATTAGGACCAGTTTCAAAGGCATAGTTTGATATGTCAAGTAAGGATTTTAATGACATCCAAAGCTTATTAAAACACATATCCATGATGAAAGAAAACTTAAGGGAAAGAAATTGAATGAAACAACAAATCTAAGAATAGTAACAAAGATGTAATAATAGAAAACATAAATGTAGAGAATAAACTGGAAATGATAGAAAATGTAGTGTAAAATATGCAACTGGACTAAGTTGCCCAAGGTGGAAAATGAGTCCAGGTAGTAATTTTTTGAAATTTTTTGGAATTTTGGAATTAATTTTATTCTTTTTAGGTTTTCAGATGTAGGTAGAATATGGAAATGCAAAATTTTATTGATTTTTGATGAAAAGAAGTGCAAAAATATAAGCTAGATGATCTTTTCACTAATGGAAACTTAGAAACCCTAGGACACAATTTAAACAATGCAAAATGCAATGCATTTCCAATATAATCTATTTCTAAGATGTAAATGCACTTACAATTAAAAATATTATGTTCAAAAGCTAGGTCACCAAAATGAACTGTATGTTTTTGGAATAGGAGGCTCTCTTACACTTCTAGGGTTTTGCACCTAAAAGAAGAGAGGTATCCCAAAAAAGCTTATAGTTCACTCAAGACTAATGCAAATATGATTAAAATATGTCTAAATAGAATGTCATAGCTGCAAAGAACTAATAAAAGAGATGTATTATTAATGCTAAACTAAGAAGACGCACTTTATTTGAAAACACATTATGATATGCCAAATGAACTAAACATGTAAGCAAACAATAACATAAATTACTGAGACTAAAGAGGTGCACCTAGGGATTGGAAAGTGATGGACAAGAGCTTTGGAATCCTACAGAATTAACTGTTGAAGCTAATTGGGACACTTATGCCAAGCTGGGTGACTTAGTCTTGTTTCGAGGAAATTCTACTAGAACAGGTTTCAATGATAAGGGTACCCAGAACTGCAAAAACCACTTTTTAGGCCTAGCAATGGGACTAATTCATCATTGATGGTGACTTATTCCACCTCTAGATTTTAGGGAATTCAAATATGTAATATATAGCTCCCAGTCTACACTTCAGCTATTGATAGGTTTCTAAATCTGAATCTACAGAATCTTACCTATAGGTGTTCTCCAATCTTCTTTTAGGGTTTTGTTTACTTTGAATGACTTTGATGAATTTTTGACAACTTTTCACACCTTTCTCCTTGACAAATCTGCACACAAGACCTACAAAACACATGAAAAGATGGGAAAAAGTGTTAAGGGTTAGTCAATAGGGGTTTGCTTTGGTCAAACCCTGGTTTGGTAATTAAACCCTTGAAAATGAAATGAAATGAAATGAAAAGAGAATAATGAATGAACAACATGCAATTCTACAACTTGCCAAACCCTTGAAGTAGAAATTTGAAGATATGCAAGTAGACGCTCCAATGGATGTATGCTTGAAAATGCCTATAATTCTTGAATGCTTGATAATTGCTTGAATGATTAGGAAAATTGAGGAGATATTAAAGAGATGAAAAAGATGAGAGGAAAACCCTATATTTATGCATGATTATACTAAATTTCCTGAACATACCTCATCACAGGGTGACCTCAAGTCTTAGAAAATAATATTCTGCCAGAATTTTGAAATATTTTTTATTTTTCAGCCAAGTGGGACTAAGTTGCCCCAAATGGCGACTTGGTCCCACTAGGGAAATTTAAGTAGGTTTCAAGAATTAAAGTGTCTTAAATGATGTTTAATGGGATTATTCTAAAAAATACACTTAAGCAGGGCTTGTAAGTGTATGAAGTTGCCATTTAAGCATAAGAAAGGGTTAAATTATTGATGACAAGCCTAGACAAGTGTGAAAGTTTGTTATAAAACTTTACAACACTTTAAAATAAGACTTGGTAAGTGATAAAAAGAGCTTATCTAAGTGAATTATATTAAAAAGATCCTAGAAAAGTGTGAAAGTAGGTTACAACACTTCACAACACTTTTACAAGGCATCATTAAGTTCCTATTGATTAACAAGGGTTGAAGACCTAATGTGAATGTGTTGACCACATTACAACATTAAATCTAGGAAAAACAAGGCTAACATCCATAAGAAAGATGCAATGGTTTATACGATTACCACCGATGAACAGGCTCGTCCTCTATCCTAAAGATGTAAAGGTTCCACATTGTAACTATCATAGAACTCTTGGACATAATGTCGATAAATGCCACACATTAAAACAAATCTTGAGTAAATATCACTTTGATGGAAATGAGTTCCATCTAGTGAAAGAATAATCTCTCCTTCATTACCTTGTCATGTACTAGTTGTAGAAAATTCTAGTCTCACTAATACATGATACCTGACCCATCACTCATCTTGGCTCATTCTTGCCTCGCACTATGTGGGGGAAAGAATTTGATAGCCTTGTCCTAGTAATACACTTGTTGTGATCCCTTTCGCTAGTTTCCCACCTTCCGCATACACTAAACAAGACTGGGAAGCGGATGACCTACTTTAGGTTGGTTTTCATGTGCCTTACTAGTATTTCTTTTCTTTTCTTTTATGTGATTACATGTGCATAATGTGATCTCCTGTGATTTTTTGTTTGATGTTCTTCTCTCTCTTTGTGACAATCCTCTATTTGTACCTTCATTCTTCTCTATGGCGTATTGATTTTTCACCTTTTCATTTATTTTCACTTTTCTTGTGTTTTTCTTTTGGGGATGATGCAAGGAATTAAGACATTTAGGTCTCTTTCATGTTGACCAAAAATATTTTTCGTTTTATTTTCCTTTCATTTACATTTTTGTCTTGTGTTTTCCTTTTTGGGATGACATAAGGTGTCAATACACCATATGTCTCTTCCATGTTGACCCAAAAGTATTTTTCTTTGTTTTCACTCTCTTTGTTTCATTCTTATAGTTCTATGTGCATTTGGGGAATGATGACAATTCCTGGATCCCTTAAAAATGTTGTCACAAGCACATACTGACCCCAAATCCATAAATCCCTTATGTGTTTCGTATTTTCATTTTGGGGGCACCTCCTCTCTTTTCCTTTTCTTTTTCATGTTGTAAGTTGACTCAGAAACATATGACTTGGCATAGGGCTTTCTGAGTTAGTTCACATGTCTTGTTTGCATTTATCATTTGCTACTTTAAAGTAATTTCTCATAGCATGGTGTTTACCAATTTCTTTAAAGTGGGGGCATACATTGGCATTATTCTTTTGCATTTTTCCTTTTCATGGTTCATAGTGTAGACTTTTTACTTCATTCAATGCATTCTTCGCTTTATGGTGACATTAGATGTGATGTCCTTCAAGAGGGTGATCTCTCTTAGCAAATTATATTCCTCTTAGTTGCTTGATGCAATACACTGCATCCCCTAAGTTGTGAATATTCTATTCTCTAATTGGTCCTTCCTTGGAGACACTTGGCATAATGTCCACTAAGTTAAAGACCTTGCATGAACTAAATAAAACTATTTTGAACATTCTTTGCATTTGCATTTTTTATTATATGGCCACCTTGCATAACATAGATTACATGGCTGTGGTGCCATCACGTTTGTTCATGAGTTTCAAGCATATGAAGCTTTGCTTGAACTATTTTCTTTGTGGAGCCTTATTTAAGTTATCAAGAGGTATACCTCTGGTATGATTGAGTGGGAAAATGAATGAGGGCATGACTTTCCCCATAGCCACTAACATACTATGTATTTCTTACCTCACGAATGACCCAAAATTCTATGGCCCCAGAGTGAGTATAATGTGGATTTCTCACCCTACATATAGCATGAAGTTCTATGGCCCCAAAGTGAGTGTGCATTTTTTGACAAATAGCCTAGATCTGATCCACAACACATTGGACAAATGGCCAAGGCTTGATCTACCTTTTTCTCATTTCATTATCATTGCATCTTTCACATTATAATGTTATGCTTTGAATATTCTCTTATATCTATCGTATGCATGTTCTCTTGTGCATATGTTGGTTTGTCATGGGATCTTGATCCAAGGGGCTTGGTCATCCCTCTTGAATAGTGTCATCATGTCTTACTAGAATTTGTATATTTGAACCCCTCTTGAAGCTTGTTGCTCTACTTTAGTATGAGTTTGAATCAAGTTCATCCTCTCACTAAAGTGGGGGCTAAATGTAGTGACAAAAATTATCGTCAGTGAAAATTTCGTATAGTTTAGCTCCCTCTTGTGATCTTGAGGCCTCTATTTCATCAAAATGTGTTGTACCGAATATCTTGGAGTGGTGTTGTAACATCTTGTAAATGTTCACATTTCTCTAGGACCTTTATTTGACTAAAATAAGCCTTAATTGATGTCTTGGGATAGTGTTGTGAAGTGTTGTAAACACTCACATTGTTCTAAGACCTTTATTTCACTAAAATATACTTTAATTATCCCTTTGCAAAAGTGTTGTAAAGTATTGTAAGGCATTTTCACACTTTTCTATGGTATGGAACCTATTTTTAACCAAATTGAGCTTAATTGGGACCTTTACTAGGGTGTTGTAAAGTTTTGTAACACATTTTCACATTCTTCTAGGGTTTTTATTCAATATTTGGGCTTTATTATGCCTTAAATGGCCCCAAATTGCATCCCCAAGCCTTAATTGTGGTTATTTTTGAGATAAATACTAACAAGGCCATTTAAAACACACATCCTGAAACCCACTTAAAATTGCCTAAGGTGGGACTCATTCACCACTCTTGATGAATGAGTCCACTTAGATGGGACCCATTTGCCACTTGTGGCGAATGAGTCCCCCTTAACACAAAATTCAATTTTAAATTAAAAAATCTGGCAAGAATTTGGACTCCAAGATCCAAGGTCGACCTATAGTGTTGCATTTTCAATATTTTTTGCATAATTGAGTATAAATACAAGGTTTAATCACTCATTTTCGTACTGGCAACTTGAGTATTCATACATTATAGAAAATTGGAATTCACAAGTCTTCACAAGAGATTTCAAGAGTCTTGAAGAACATATTTTCAAGTGTTTTTGCAGCATCTTAAAGTAGGTGTTCATGTCAAAGATTATGTGCATCATGTTTGTTATGGAGCTTACATTTGTGATGTAGGTGTCCATGATTCAAGCTAGCATTACATTGAAGATTACATTATTCCAAGCAAGATTCAAGAACCAAATCCATTGCAGCCCTGTCAAGCATTGTTACAACATTTTACTACTAAGGTTTGGTGAGTTGTAGCATCTCCATTTGTTCATTCCTCATTCTCCTTCTTCATTTGCTTTCATTTCAAGCTTTAATTACCAAACAAGGGTCTTTACCAAGACAAGCCCCTATCTACTAACCCCCCAACATTTTTCCCTCTCTTTGCATGTGTCTTGTAGATTTTGAAGGAAAGTATATTGAAGAGAAAGATTGGAAAAATCTGACCAAATTGTAAAAGAAATTCAAAGTTTTTAAAGTGCAAGAAAAGCTTGGAGAAGACCTCTAGGTTGAATTTTGAAGTTTCAAACCCGTATCTGAGTCAGGAGCAAAAAAGAAAACTAAAAGCCACAATTTCCATTTCAAAGTTTCTATAAAATCTAAAGTGGACTAGTTCTCCATAGGTGGAAAATGATTCCCATTGGAGCTATTTGACAGGGATTTTTCTAGATCTCAACACCCAATTGTCTGAAACCTATTCTTGAATAGTCACCCAGAAAGTAAACAGATTCTCTATGCCTAGCAAATGAGTCCCATCTGGCATCATCAGGAGAATTTCTAGTATTTGAGGACCTCATTTAAGTCTCTAGGTGCATACATTCAGTTTCCCCACTTGTTCTTTCAATTTCTCTGTTGTTTTAGGTCATTTAGCATCTTGTTTGCATATCACACTAAGTTTTCAAACCTATTGTCTTCTCCAAGTTTACACTTGGTGGCGAACCCCTTTGTAATTTTTGATCAATCCCCTTGGATTCAGATCTTACCTAGATCTCTTGCCTCCTTTCCATTATTGGGGTATAGATCTCAATGCTAATCCTTGAATGTTAATTGGATATTGTCATCTTAGGTGCAAAACCCTAGAGTACATCACAAATTTCTTCTAAATAGATATGTACAAGAGTATCGATGCCTTAACATTTTAAATCCTCCATTAGCAAAAAAACTTCTTATTGAATTTATCTTCTTGTAATTTTATTAGGGTTGATGCTATAAATTATTTTGATTATTCTTTTCTGATTATAACAATGTTGAGGTTAACATTGTATCTAGGGTTGATTGATATTTTATCTTCTTATGTGCTTTTCTTTGATATAGTAGTTTACTTAGCTTATTTGACACCCCTTCTCAAGTTTTTTTGTGCTTATTTTAGAGCCCTTTTCTAAGAAGAAATAGCCTAGTTTTAAATATTTTGGGTACAAGAGATGATTTGTTAGACTGAGTGTTAATGCTAGTCAATATAGTATTGGAATCAATTTCTCAGTTATTTTGAATGCTTCCCCTATTTTATCTTTTTTTTGGGAAGAGAGGCATTCTAGGAGCCCCTACATTAGATTGTATAATGATTTTTGTGCCATTTCAGTGACTTTTTTCTCCTTGGAGGTCTGTTAGGCCTTAATTGATATTTTTAACATTTCCCACCTCTTAGTGTGGATAGGGTTATTATGTTGTAAAATGGTGGGATTTGTTTCCCATGTTATTTATTGTTGGATATCCACATATTATTATGGTTAATGTCCCTGATCAAAGCTTTCGTGGGTTCCTAGCTTCAAGGCCTCTGCTTGTGCCAACTAATTGTTTTCTGATATGGGGAACACAATCACTCCTTCTTAGACTAGTTTTTTAGGTTTCCCTTTATTTTATTAAGCATCGATACTTGAATTTAGAGGGTATCTAATTGGGTGTTGATGATAGTGCAGTAAGTTATTCTTAGTACATAAAACATTTCTAACTATATTTGGTTTTTATTATCCCCCAAAGGCCTATAATACCTTCACTGCTACTTATTTTGAGATTTCACTCCTCATTGTGGTAAAATGTGGACTAGGGCTTATGTGTTGTTGTCATTTGGTCTTATGATCCTTGTTAATTTTATTGCCTGGCAGTTGCAAAGATATGATTTATGCTCCAGTTCTACAACTTCCTTGGTTACCTGACTTTAAATGTTGTAGACTATTTTTTAATTTTGACCAAGTTATCACTCCTTTTCTGAATGCCTTCTTGGGATTTTCCTTTATTTAAACTAGTATTGATACTAGATAGTGCACTAGGTTAATCTGCTACATGTTAAAAGTTGGATAAATAGTAAGTGGTTTAATTTAAAGAGACATACCTTCCTTGATGTTTTAACCCTCATGCTTACCTTGTTCCTATGTTATGTTCAAATCTGCATATGTTGTGGGATAGTGTCCACCTTGTTTACCATGCCTTCCCTATCTGCTGCAAGGATGTCTTCCAAGCCTTGCTAGATTCCCGCTTCATTTCCTGTTCTAATTTATTTTGATTGGTCTATTCCATTGTTGACCAATAGGTTTTCCAACCTATTTTCTTCCCTATAGGTATTTTGGACTAAACTTCTTGCATTATTTCCTTAATTTGATTCAATTTGGGTTGTAGCTACCAAATGCCAATTTTCATGCTTAGTAATGCATTTATACACATTGTGGAGTTACATTCTAGCTCTATGTTTCTAAAAAAAAATCTTTACATAGATTTAGTCCTTGTATTATGACTTCGACTTCTATCACATTATTTTTCATTGTTGCTAGCTTCATGGACATGGTAGCTACAATATTTCCTTCCTTATCTCAAACTATGCATCCAGCCCCAGATCTGCCAAGATTTCCTCTGGATGTCCCATGAGTATTCAATTTTTATCTTCCCTCTTTTGATGGATTCCATTTAATGTTTTATCTCTTTTCTTGGGAATTTTTTGCTATCTGAACAAAAGGTTGGATTTTTAAGTTTTTACACATCTCGATCAATTCATTGTCCTATAGTGTGAACTTTGCTTTCTTTTATAGTATAATGTGGGAATTCAATGATTCTACTATATTATTCTCAATCTTGCTCCATATTTCTTCTTCTTCTTTATACTTATCCTAGAAGATTCTTCTATTATGCTCTCTCCATATATTCCAGATTAGGAGTGATGGGGAAGTTTGCCATATTTTCCCCCCCAAAACCTTCCTTTTTTATGAGATTGCAAGCCTTTGAAGAATTCATTTAATTTACTATTTCTTGGAGTTACCCATCCCAGTTTCTTTTGCAGCCAATCCCATCCATGTGTTGTGAAGGGGTAGTTTAACAGTAGATGGATTGTTCTTTTTGAGTCTTTTTTGCACATTACACACCAATTTGGTCCCTCTATCTCGATTGTTTTTAACCTGTCTCTTGTGAGAATTATTTCATGTAGAGCTAACCTCATGAAGGCTCTGAATTTGGGTAAGATCAATTTCCCCCAACATAACTTATTTGGCCAATCTCTTTCTTTTTGTTTCAGCTGAATTAGGTAGCCTAATTTTGTGGTGTATTCTCTTGATTTTCCTCCACTACATTTAATTTTGTTTTCTTGATTATTTATAAATATTGTTCTTTCCTTCAAAAATTCCCTTAAACAATTTCTGGTTCTTGCATTTATTTCACTTGCTTCAAAGTCTTGCCACTGAACTGATCCGTTATTAGTCTTTTTTACATAATTTTGCACTTTGCTTTTATATTTATTGCTTAACTCTAATATGTATGGGGATAGTTCAGCATATTCTGTCAGAGGTTTGTATCCTCCCCAAGAATCTTTCTAGAATTTTTCCCTACACCCATTGTTAATTTTCCATGTTAAATGGTTGGTTATTAGGTGTCTATAGCTTGCCATGAAGTTCCATATATGGGAACCTGAGCTGACACTTTTTACTGATAATATTCTCTCTGGATTCATGGTATCTAGGTACTTTCTTTGCATAATTTTGCACCATAATAAGGATGGATTTTGATACATTTTCCATACAAGTTTTTCTCATAGGGATAGATTTTGAGCTTTGATATTTCTTATTCTAGCCCCTCCTTTTGGTTGTGCTTGGCACACTGTATCCCACTTTATTAAAGGGATTTTATCACTAACTCCTTTGATTGCAAAATATGATGAATTTTTTTGACTAAATATGTATAATTTGATGTATTGTTAGGTGCTTGTAAAATTTGATGTGTAATTTTCAATTTTTTAAAAGTTTATCCCCGATGTTCGTCGAAATTTTGACAAACCTGGGTTTTGTCAAAATTTTGACTAACAGTTTCGTCGAAATTTTGACAAACATGAAAAATAAGAAAAAAATCAAATTGTCACTGACATAAAGAAAAGTGAGTTCATTGATTTATTACGACCGTGTTTTTCTCTACTCGAGACAGTTTGTGGAGAACTAAGGATGATTTTCTTGGGAAAAATAAAAAAAATTTAAGAAGATATCTCCAGGTTGAAGGTAGTTATTATCTTTTTTCATAATTCAGTTGTGAAGTCAGATTTGTAGTTCCAGGTTTGAAAATCATATTTAAAGCAACATCTCATCAGATTTCTTTTTTAGAAGTTTAGGGTTTTTGGAATTTCATGTCCAGATTTTGTTGTGTGGAATCACCATAAGATCATAACCAAGGAACAAATTCTTGTGACTATAATTATGTGATCCATAACTCTATTGGTCATGTGGCACAGTTGTGCTATAACAAATACAAGATGCATTCATGTGTGACCCAAGTTTAATGAAGCTATGTTGTGATAGAAATGGAGGCACTCATATAATGTAGTTAATTTAGGTTGTATAATGTAGGTGTCAATCATCAATGGGTGCATTCAAGTTGTCTCAAATTTAACAAGTTACGATGTAATTATAGCATGATCCAAGAGTGATTACCTCTCACTGCAATAAAGAGCCTATAACTCTGGTTGATATGCAAAGTGGTTGTGTTATATCAATTATGTAGTGCATTCAAGCACAACCCATGTTTAATGGGCTATTCTAGAGAGTGATCAATACTCTCTAAACCTTATGAATGTTACTTAAAAGTGTATAGCTTAAACTACAAACCAAGTTTGTTACATACTTGAATGCAATCTTGGGTTACCACAAACTATAATAATGTGATTTGCTAACAACAATTATGGAAAGTATTAAAGAAAGACCCATGCTATATAGGATACATTTCCCTGATCAGTTTTACATACCTTAATGATCAAACACAAGCTTCCCACGCACTCTAGGATACAATCCAAGATCATACCACAACTTTGTCAAGACAACTAATTTTCTAACCCAAGATTTAAGGTTGTTTTTTAATACCAACAGAAGCATTGGTAAGAGCATGATTAGGGTACAAACACTAGGCCTTCATAGAAACATAAACAATAACTCTAGCGGATTAGTGAGGTTGCAATACTAGCAAGATTGAGACATTGTAGCTAATAAAAAAATCTTGCAATCTAAAGATTGTAGCTAAGAACAAGCACACTATGTAGCTTAGTGACATTTGTAAATGCAATCTATGGTAAGAATAATGACAGTCACTTGAGATGTGATAGTCAAAAAGAGGCTAAGCAGTGACAATATAATAAAGCTCAAACCTTGCATAGTAAAGTGGAGATTTTAACAGTGAATTTACTTACCCCATTGCTGACCTTGAGGGTTTTTCAAATGCTTTTGGTAGTGTTACACAAGAAAAATGCAATCAAGGATTGACTGTCCAAATGAAGTAATAGTGGTAATCATAAGTTCAATGATTCTTCTTAGTCATTAATGTATAATGGAGGTAGTGGATTGCATGTTTGAGCAATGTTTTGAGACTCATCAAAGATGGGAGAATAGTGAATAATACCTTGTGGAATGTGAAGTAGTGTCAATAATGTTGAAGGATCTTAAGATCTACAATACCATGAAACAATGAGTCCCCTATAGAAAGCAGGCAGTCTATAGGGCATAGTTTTATTTTATAGAAGGATGCTCATGAAAGGAATCTTCAAGTGATAGTGAGTGAGTTGTTTGAGATTGCAGCTGAGGGTGCAATACCCAATCTTAAAGGAAGTTAGCAAAGCAGTAAATGTGCAAGAAAATAAAATTGTACACAACAAACAATTCACAATGTTATCTTGCATAATGCCTTGAGTTTGAAGACAAAAATATTGAATTGTATCTTGATGAAAATGGTGATCTTAATGGAAAATCACTGGCAACCATGATTTTAAAGTATGCTATTGTGCTTATGGAAGAAAAAATTTAAGCAAGGCAGTGAGTGGTGGTTTGGAACAATGGCGGGTATGAAGGACTTGCTTTATATGCATACTATGTAGTCTAGTTTAAGACAACATTCTTAGAAGAGATTGAAGGTGGATTATGGAACTCAAGGGTTACCATGAAAAGGATTAAAGCAAAGACTGAGATCTATTTGAAAGCCACAGTCATGAAGATATTAAATATGTCACATGCAAAACCCTAGTAGCTGGAGTAATGAATACAGTTCCAAAGGGGATAGTGTGCTCAGGCAGATTTAGGAGATCTCCACATTATCTAATTACAGGGAAATACATCATTTATTTATTTTTTTAATTAAAAGAAATCATTCTAAACCCTATATAGGATACATTGATACTTCAAAACCCTCTGAAGGAATTGAGATGATGAAAATATATGTCAAGTAAATACCTAGATTACAAAAAGTAGAGGGAACAATGTAAGATTTGTTGAGCAGAGCAGAAATGAGATAAGCAGCAATGAATCCTATACCTCCTTTCACACACATCTCCTCACCATTCTCTGTCATTCTTTACTGAGACATTCTCCATTTTGGCAGTCTATGCTTGAAAATAATGTTTTGACGAAGGTTTTAGAGTATGTTTATTAAAATGAAAACTCCATTCTGGTGGGCTACGCCTGAAAATAAGATTTTCACAAAAGTTTTAGGGTATGTTTATTGAAGTTTTGGAGTATTTTGGTGGGCTATATTCTTGATTCCTTAAATGATTTATTCAAATGGATTATGACTAAATAAATGACTAACTATTTAGTCATTTTTATTTGTGTGACTAAATAATTTTTATTCAACAACCAAACTAGTAATTTATTTACTCATTTATAGCTGAGTTACAAAAAAATGAGCAGAATTTAGTCATTTTTAGTTGTTGTGACTAAAAATTTTAGTCACCTAATCATTTATTTTCCAAATTCTATTAGTATGTGCTTCCTTGTGTGATTAGGGCTCTCTCAATGTTGAGGGCCCTAGGGATAAACTCGTCATAAGAAGTGACACATTGCATCTTTAACTAAAAGGATAAATCTGTATTGACATTAGCAATATGATTCCAACTCTTTGCTGCTTAGGAATGGATCACCTGCTCTTACTAGCTCTCTACATTCATCATTGTAGGAAGTTTGTGATCAAATTCAATATTCTAATTTTAGGAGTCTAACAGTTGGAAATCATAGTAAAATAAGAATTTAATAAGTTTTGGAATTAGTATTTTAAAGTTTTTTTTGGGGTCATTAACAAGTACATTACTTCAAAGAGGGAAAAAATGTAGACACGCAAAATTAGCATAGCATCACATTCATCCACTCATTAAATAATATTCACGTTCATCCATTCATCAGGTAAATCAAGTTCATTAATTTCAATCTCCTAAGGTCATTTATTTAAATTAAATAAATTAACTTTATTTAATTTAAGCCTATCATCATCCTTTTAATTAAATAAATCAAACCTTTATTTATTTCATCTCCCTTTGATTTAATTTAAATCCAAATATCTAAGTCAAATGGGTCAAAACATCTAACATCATGTAAGCTAATCTAATCCTGATTAACCTAATCTAATCACCCATCACATCCTCTAGCTTTTCCCACTTGCAAGAATAAATTTTTTTAATTCATTTATAAATTCATCATTTTCCCTCAACATGGCATCTTTGAGGAATATTCCCTCAAATTTGAATTCAAAAACAAATTGACATGTACATCCAACAAAGCATTTATGAGCCCTTACATGGCTCTTACATGTCTCTTGCAAAGGTCAAACTCAGCATTTAACTCTCAAATTCAAATGTGAATCTCCCCCTCTTTGGAACATTGACCAAAATATGCTCATTCCTCAACCTATCACAAGTTGACAAGTGGCCTCTTCTCATTGGTCAAATCTTTATCCCTTAGCATTTGACATTTTATAAATAGAAGGCTTCATTCTTCAACAAATCCTCCACAATCTTAGCATTTCATCTCCACAATCTTAGGCACAAATACATCATTGTCATTTGAATCCATATCATCTTCATAGCATTTCATAAGCAATTTCATCATTTAGCTTATCAAAAGGGGTTGGGAAAGGGCTACTTTTCACATCAAAGTAGCACCAATCCCCTTATGAGATGATGTTTGAGTAATTTAAGAATAGATTTCATGCTTATCTCCTTTATAATTTCATGTTAGTTTGATGATGCTATTGTTCCCCTTACATTTCCTCAACAATTTCATAGGAGAGTGATTATCTCATTTATTCAATGTGACAGATTTCTCTATATTTGTCAATCTTTGATAAATGTAAGGTTTTACCTCTCAAAGTACCTAACTTCTTGCCTTTACCTGAGTAAAGCCTTCAATTTCATGTTAGTTTGATGATGCTATTGTTCCCCTTACATTTTCTCAACAATTTCATAAGGAGAGTGATTATCTCATTTATTCAATGTTGACAAATTTCTCTATATTTGTCAATCTTTGATAAATGTAAGGTTTTACCTCTCACAGTACCTACTTGCTTTTACCTGAGTAAAGCCTTCACAAATAAATATTTTTACCCGAGTAAATCCTTCACAAATAAATAGTTTTTTGCTATGATAAAATAGAAGTTGTGTGTGTTGGGAAAAAGAATAGTGAATACACAGGTAAAAGGGATTTTTATAGCCGAGGGTGAAGAATGAAGGTTTTTCTTTTAGCTATGGTAAAAACTAATTTCCCTCTACAAGGTAAGATAAAACAGAATAAAGGCTTTTCATGGTAAAAAATTAGATGTTTAAGTGAAGACAAACTGAAGAGAGGGAAAATGGAGAGTATTGAAGCATTTTTTAAATGAAATTGTATTGTAGATCAATGAAAGATGAAGGAAGAATGTTGCAGGCATATCCTAAAGAGACTTCATTATTGTAATGCAATAATGGTTTAAATGGTCACTAATTTTATGTTCAGGTTATTACCGGATAGGTTATTTCACCTTGAGTATATTATGGACAAGGCACTATTCTAGTGTGTTTTCTATGTGAAAACCATGGATGGAATCACCAATCAAATTTATAAACAAATTTTCAAGATGAACTACAATTGTTGTTACCTTATGTTAAGTTTATCTATTCTTATGCTCCAAATGTTGAGTGTTGTTAAGGAGTAGCCAACTTCTTCGATACATTTCATTTATTGAGCTATTGTATGAAATTTATTCATCGTGTGCAATGTACATGGCCATTTGATTGCATAAATTCATAAAAGCATCGAGTAGGATTACCCTCCTAGAATTAATAAAGCCTAAAGTGCAGGGGATAAAAGTGTAAAATCCATCTCCCATTAGTTGGCCACTAATATTGAAGTTCTTGAGCATAAGGACTAGCTATCCTTTAGAGGATTTTCAAGGTTTAGTTGGAAAAAACACCAACATGTATAACCTTTGCAACATACCTATAATTTTCTTCCAACTTGACCCAATGTACTCCATCCATAGTTCATGTGTATGCATTATGCATTTGTCTTTTTATGTGTACACAACTTCTCACAATGATTTGTTAAACCACAAATATGACAAGGATTTATATTCCAACACTTTTCAATTTTATATCCATTCTTATGATAATGAACACACTACATATAGTGTATTTTTTGAACATACTCTTTAGAATCTATAACACCATTCCTTTTTCCTAAAACATATTCCAAACTTTCATACTTTGGCCTCCTAACTGATTCAATTGGTTCTGTAATCCCTTGTGCATGTTTAACCAATCCTTTACCTGTATAACCCATTCTTTGCATAATTTTGAAACCAACACTTTTCTTAGTAGAACTAAAAGACTTTTCACATTCAAGCATACCATCATGTTCATCTTCATGCTTTTGATCAAAAATAACTTGAATTATATTACACAAACTAGTTGTTTGATAAAAAAAGAAAACATAAATTTTCTATGTTACAAGAAATATCACAAGCCAAAGGTTTTGATTTTAGTTTATTGTTTTGTTCCTTCAAACAAAATATCTCATCATTTTGTAGTCCAATGTTCTCTTGTAACCATTTCAATTGTTTTTTAAGTTCAACATTCTTATTCTTAGTTTGGATTTCTACAAACAATTTCAATTTAGCTAAAAATTCATCATTTTTTGTTTGGATATCCAACAATTCATCTCTATGATTAATAAGTTCGCACAAATGTTCATGTTTTTTCTTTTGGACTTCCTTAATATCTACTATCAATAGAGAATTAGATTTTTTAACTTCCCATAATTCTGCTTGTAAAATAAAATCAGAGTGTTTAATTCCAATAATTCTTCTTTTAAAATAGAATACTCATTTTTAATCCTTTTGCCAATTTTTCCCATTTTATAGACAACATACCCTTACTAACAATTCCCCCCTTATATCTCCCTTACCAAACACTTTCCAAGATACAAATCTCTACAAACTTCTAAAAACACACTTACTCTTGCAAATTGAATACGGATTCCAATTACCAATAAACAACAAAAAGAAACTCTTGTTTCTCCTTATACCAACATTACCAAATGCTTAAAATCCATAAGATTGAAAGTGAACGAATTCATAACAACTTGACCCAAAAGACTATTTTCTGCTTTCCATTTTGCCATATATCGTTTTGATTCACTCCATCATCGCAGACTCCACTACAGATTCAACCCATGCTACAATACCTACAACACTTCAAATGCATTCAAAAATTTCCCAACCATTAGAGAGCAGTGTTAGAAATAGATGTAACGCTGCACTCAATCAGCAGAACTTCATTTCGATGTTTGTAGGAAATATTATTCTTCCAAACAAATTACAACATAAAAGTGCAAATCTTTTCCTCAATCTTGCACAAAACACAAACAAAAACTGTACACTTGAGAATAACAAACTTCTACATACTTCTCCTATGCAACAAAATACTGATATCAAAGTCCTTTCCAACAGATTTAAGATTCCAAGATCACACATTATAAAATGTAAACCTCCATATCTTAGATTTCCGGTTAAGATCTTTATGACCGACCCTTCAATAAGAAGAAAACAAACCAACCAACATCCTTGTATTTTCATACTTCCAAACTGTAATGTAAAAAATCAAATAAAATTTACCATTGCTTGTGGCTGCAACAATTCTAATTTCCACTCCTTCAATTTTGATCCAAATATCTTCAAAATACAGGTAACGGACAGTCTCCAGCTGACAGTCTACAGCATTTCCTTTTATTGACCCTTAAAAATGGCACTTCCTTCCTTCTATTATTTCCTTATTCTGAAAATACTGTGAATAAACTTCTTCTCTCCATACAAATTTTAACGCGCAGGCACAATTTTTAAAAAAAATATCAAACAAGCAAAACAAAGTCTAATGATGATCTACAGATCATCTACACGCAATAGAAACTCCCTTAAAACACTTCTGTGACTCTTTTATTTCATACCAATTTCTAGAATACAATAATTAAACTCATATCCATTCCTTCCTTGCAGTTATGCCTACTTCCACATACTCTTGCATTCATTCATCTTTCAAACGATAATTTCAAATCATGATCAATATATCTTGTACCAACGAGTAAATTACCACAAAAAAAATGTATTGCGTTGATTTTTCTGTTTTCCACGCAGGCTTTATTTATGGTAGATCACAACAGGCTAGGAAAATATAATGCTTTGTCTCTGACAGTCATCCGCTCCTCAGACTGGATTCTCCAAATCCTACCATGTCAACGAACCTTGTGTTTCTCCTGACGCTCTGATATCAAATGAAAGCATTGCAGATTACAAACATAAAAAGGTAATACAAAACACATAAATTTACATCGGAAAACTCAATTCACTTTTGATCGTTCATACAAATGTATATAACTGTTGTCACCCATAAATAGCTGTTTTATTAACTACGATGATTACACAATGTTTATTATCAAACAATGCCTACACCCAAACCGTACACACAGCTGCGTTCGATTGTGATACTTAAAAGCGTAAGAATTATTCTGCGGCTTTTGAAAATGACTGCTACACATGCATTATTTTTTTTATAATAATTATGTGTCAAGTGATTAGGGGAGATGACTGTTCCTTGAACATGTAATGATGTGATAGTATTTATTGATTTAATTAAATATTTTTAATAGTAGAACATTACTAATTGTGATTTGAAAGTTTTGTGCTGATATGATAAATCATAATTGAATGAAATATATTATTTAGATCTAAAAAGCAACAAATTATGTGATCTCAAATCAGCACACAAACAAAACATGAATTAATGCACAACTATTAATCTATCCTTTTTGAGATCTTATTATGTAAGCCACTGTAAAAACACAGTGATTTTAAATTGCCATATACTATTTTGAGAAGTACAAAATTAGAGTGCCCAACTATTAAATAGGTCATCTCCCATATAAATACATTTTCAAACAATACAAGATATTTTAATATTTGAACTTTAATTTTTTTAAATTGAAAAGGATCTACTAATCAAACACTCTATATGCGAGTTCAATAAGTTTATGTGATGCAATGTAAACGATTCAAATTTTACAATAACCAATAGCATGTGCCAGAACTACACTTCTCATTTCTAATACCTAATCACTTGCAGTAATAAATTTAAAATTTAGGAAAAAGTAATAATAATCCATCATGCTTGATTTTTATTTTTTATGACTTGTTCTAGAGACTCTTTAAATGCTAGTTTTGGGAGTATGTCTAAAATTGAAGCTTAGGTAATCAATAACCCTCTAAAATTCTACAGGTAAATCAATGATGGGCTCATCAAGCACCAATGGGTTTCATTATCTTCTTACAATTGCTGTTTTTGTGGATACAATTTTAAAGATTTTGCTATTTTCTGGGGATAAAAATTTTAAAGATCTTTAACACACAGGCGAAACTACCACATACAGAGAAGGATTGATTATTGCTAGAGACTTGGCAGCTTTGACATTAGCATACACTGTTGATTTATAATTTGAAAACTAGGCAACATTCAATTTTTTCAGACCATCACTTGTAAAGGATATTTCAAAGCGTAAATATTCTGTCCTGTCACACTTGAATATTTCTGAAACCCGACATTATATTTAAAAAGCTTCCCTCAAAAGTAAAATGTGCTTCAAATGTGTGGTTCGAGTTCAGAGCAGTACCCTATCATCTAAGATTCTAGCCAATCATTATACAGACTTGAACATCAGCTCAAAGAAAATTTAACCCCTAAAAACTAAATAAACAATATATAGCTGCTGGTTGGTTGATCCTAACATCAACAGGATCATATTTTCCTGTAGGTACAGGTAATATTTGGAATTCAAAATTAATTAATTGTCAACACATTGAAACCTTGTGCAAATATCAGCTGGACAGGACAAGGTTTTAACTGCATAAAAGGCCCAAAGAGTGATTTAATAATCCCCAAAGATTTTCTGTCAATTCAGAAAACTTGAAACAGCATAGCATTACACAGAACTTTAAGAAGATTATACCATGGTTAAACCATGAGAGCTTACATTATCTCTATCAGTGTGCCCAAATATAGATTTTTAACATGATCCTTTAATCAACAATAAATTTATGTTATATTTTCATCAAATGCTGTACATGGTTGCCTAGAAACTAAGGCTGCATGGTTACTTTAAAAGTGCTACATAAATATATTGGATGCATTTACTTGGTTAATATTTATTTATATTAATTTGCACCAGGGGCCAAACGCATACATCAAATGCAACGTTCTTATATGCCATTCACTTGTAACACAAAAATCATTAACACTCGAGTACAATTGAATACTAAAAAAGAGTGACAATGCAGGGAAAAAGAGCTAAACAAATGGAAATTTCTGGAAAGGGCCTCTTAGTCTCCTAGTTCTTTCTTGCAATAAGGGATCTTGTACATAATTTATATTAATTGAAACAGCTATTTCAACCCCAAACCTTAAAGCGTGTGGTAAACACGCAATGATAAGCTATGAAATTTAAGCTAAACAAGACAGTGGAGTTCAATATAGATGGAGTTCATTCTATCCTATATTGGAGTAGGAATGAAGTGAGGTCTATTTATTTTTTGTTTGACTTATTATTTTCAAAATCAATTACAAATCACGTTGCAAACAATTATTTTTTCCTATGAAAAGTACGCTTGTTCAAATATTATACTTCTGAAAAATAAGGGTTGCACTAAAAAGGAGGAAAGCTAACCGTGTAGCAATTGTAATATTACTGCCTATAAAGGCATGAATGGTAAACTACTATTTAGCAAGAAAATTAATAATCAAACCTGGAACAAAACAAAATGCTTCAACAGTCCGGAATAATACTTGCTCATGGAGCCACATATTGCATTAAATATTTAATTAGCCAATTTGATAATCAAAGCTGAGTCTATTGGCAGCACTTGTTGAATATGAACAAAATCTGCATGATTGCATTAAATATTTAATTAGCCAATTTGATAATCAAAGCTGAGTCTATTGGCAGCACTTGTTGAATATGAACAAAATCTGTTGCTTGTTTGCAAAAAGAAAAGTGCATTTAATGTCCACAAACTTACAGTCCGGATGTACTTAACACTACCTACTACTGGTACGGTATGAGTCCTTGTTTAAGTTGTAGTGATTTGACTACTCGGAGAACTGCTGGTTTCAACCAGCACACATTGAGCCTGAAGTCGAAAGTATTCACACATCTCTTTTCTATAGGGCTCTTTTTCTTGTATACCATGTGTTGGAGGTAAATTAATTATTGTAAGGCTGTCGGCACAGACCAACGAACAGTCTCTCCAGAACCATCCAGGATAGTCCATACACGACCACGTGCTGCCACCTTCCCCATCCAGAACCTTCACGTTGAGTCTATTTCACCCGTCCTCATTAAATACTGCAACTAGCAACAATCTACAGTGAAGGAAGAATTTAATATGTATTTGCCTATAAATTGTAAGTAATGAGAAAAACTCTACAGAGCTCAATTCAGAGTTTTACTCTGTTTTGTTCTTCTCCTCTGCTCCATGTTTCTTTTCACCATGCTTTTGATAAGGCTGTCATAAAAAACAAATTAATATAAACTCAATATAAACATTTTGTACATATAAGTAAAACACTAATTTTGTCATTTACATACTAGTTTTTCGTCCTCATAGCCAGTTCTGTTCGTCCTTGGTGCATTAGGATCCTTCCTAGTCATTAGCTTCTTTTTCCGCCTACGTTCAACGTGATGTTCCGCACAGAGGCTTTGAGCTCATTACCCATGCTATTCATAAAGGGAGATACAGTTGCATGCTGAATAAAAATGAAAGCACTGCCAATGAATGTGATGGCTGGAAGAATTATCCAAAAAAAGTATATAAGATTAATGGTAGTAGAAACACAATCTAGAAATCTATAGTTTGCTTGAAAATTTTCCAGATCAAACAGCCCCTGAAAGTACTGGGTATTATACTATTTAGTCTGGTATTACTGCTGGATCTATTTGAAATCTAACACAAAAAAAAAATAGTATTCTCAACAGATCAAAGGAGATTATTAGACAAATATATCGGAATAGAGCATAACAAAACCCTGGGATCTGAGAGAAAGTAAATACATAATAAAAACTAAAAGCATGGAAAAGAAACATAGAAGTAGTACATTTTCTCTCTGTCTTTAACGGCGTCCTTTTATCTCTATCATTGATGACGAGGGAGAATGTTGTAGGGTCGTGTGGGATTTGGACCAGGACTCCAATGACTCAACCGGATCCTCAATCTAAAGGGCCTAACTCTGCGCCCGTCGAAGCCTGCCTGGGCTCGCTTTGCATCTGCCGCATGAAAGAAAGTTATAAACCTAACCCATGCTTATTTCGGCTGATCGCCACTTCTTTTACTGCCCCTATACAAACATTCTGTAAGAAACAATAAACTACATCTATTTCATATGTTAATTTGATCAACAAAAATAAACCGAAAAAAAAAAAATCTACATGCCATATGCTTGGAATATGTCTCGCAAAAGGTTGTTCGATACTGTGGCATCAACATTGAAACGTCCATCAACATTGAAAGCTACTATGGACGTTTCAATGTTGATGCCACAGTATCGAACAACCTTTTGCGAGACATATTCGAAGCATATGACAAGTAGATTTTATTTTTTTCGGTTTATCTTTGTTGATCAAACTGACATATCAAATAGATGTAGTTTATTGTTTCTTACAGAACATCTCTTTTTTGTATAGGGGCAATAAAAGAAGTGGCGATCAGCCCGAATAAGCATGGGTTAGGTTTATAACTTTCTTTCATGCGGCAGATGCAAAGCGAGCCCAGGCAGGCTTGGACGGGCGCAGAGTTGGGCCCTTTAGATTGAAGAACATTCCCCCTCGTCATCAACGATAGAGATAAAAGGATGCCGTACAACGCAGAGAGAAAATGTACTACTTCTATGTTTCTTTTCCATGCTTTTACTTTTTATTATGTATTTACTTTCTCTCAGATCCCAGGGTTTTGTTATGCTCTATTAGTATATATTTGTCTAATAATCTCCTTTGATCTATTGACAATACTAGTTTTTTTGGTCAGATCTCAAATAGATCCAGCAGAAATACTAGACTAAATAGTCTAATACCCAGTACTTTTGGGAGCTGTTTGATCTGGAAAATTTTCAAGCAAAATAGAGATTTCTAGATTGTGTTTCTACTATCATTAATCTTATATACTTTCTTCGGATAATTCTTCCAGCCATCACATTCATCTGGCAGTACTTTCATTTGTATTCTGGAAGGAGGAATATGGTACAAAACACCTCTCATTTTCCTTGTCCCAACTGTCATACTGACTAGATAACCATGCTCAAATTTTCCATAAATACAGCCAATAACAACACTTCCAATAGATGATGCTGGGTCAACTGCATCAAAGTTGTATTTATGATTAAATTTATTAATATGCACAAATGTTTACAGTAGTAATACAAAGGTCAGTCCCTAATCAATGAATTATTTAAAATATTGGTTACAAGCAAGGACCTCCAAGTGCTTGGGCAGAATCAATCTTCTGCTTTTTCATATCTACTACAGGACCCTCCGAAGGTGAATGTGTGTATTCTGTCTCTGACAGCGAATGGGAAGCTGGAGGTACCGAAGGGAGTGAAACTGCTTATACAACAGAAAGTATTCAATTATGTGAGAAAAACACAATCTTAATGTGAACATTGCACAGTTTGAAATAACAATTAAATATAGTTTTATCTAGATACCTGGTGATGGCACTAGAGGACCCTTATGTTGAAAGAAGTAAACCTGCACATACTTGTGAAGCAGATAAAAATAATCCTTCAGTAAAACAAACGAGGCACTCGTAATTGTCGGAGGAAAGTTGAACACCAAAGTTATCTCTTTCCATTTCCTTCTTTTAGTGATAGAGCAAGTCTCAACTATAAGCTTTAAACTCTGATCAAAATGCAATTGCCAATTACCAAGTAATAGCTCTGTCCCGGTTTGAGAAAATATAGCATCTAAACAATTCACTACATTGCTGTTTCATCATCATAAACTAAAGAAATATGAACATTTCAAATTTCTTCCTCCTTATAGCTATATTAATTTTTCAAAAATAAAATCACAAGTTTTAACTAAATAGCAGATATACCAGTTACACACCATGCGCAATTATATCTTCTACAGTCCATATGATGTGTTTTTGTGAATATTAAACATGAGAAGCAAATGAGTATGTGCTCCTTTCTACAGGGTTAATTGAACCATAAATCTGGTGATTCGATGTTGTTAATTAATGTTTGACATTCGAGAATGTAATTATTATGAGAAAGTTAAAGCTTTGAAATTCTTTTAAATAAAATTTAAAAACAGTTACACATAGTGATTTAAAAATCTATATTCAAACTAGAACGTGACATTAAAATGTTGATGAGGTTAAAAATAAAATATATTAAATTGATCAAATTTAAATATATTCAATTTATTCTCTCAAATTTTTAAGTATTATATGATAACAAACCAATCAAACTTATTATTCTAAACTATTTATCATGTTTCAATTCCATTATTACAACTTAAATGAGGTTTAGTCATTTTTTGTTAAAATATACTTAGTATTAACTTAGATGAATACTTCTTGTCCAAATATATTATATGTAGAAATATTACTAGAATAATATCAAATAAATCTTGAACAATCAACTAACTTACAAGAATCTCCTACCTAACATATATTTTACAACTATAAGTATTTGAAAGATTTTTTGAGCTAAAATAAAAGAGTGCTTTTATATTTTCTATCTATTGCAATTAGAGGAAAATTACAAAAATATCCTACTTGTCATCTACATATATTTTACAACTATGGGTATTTGAAAAAAAAAATTGAGCTAAAATAAAAGAGTACTTTTATATTTTCCATTATGAATTTAATATGCTATTCCAATATACAGTATAGTCAACAAGGATTTCATTCTATGACAGAAAATCTCAACAAGGATTTCATTCTCTAGAATAGGGTTTTGGGTATTTGAAAGATTCTTTTGAGTAAAATAGGGTAATCAAGATAAAAGGCAGGAATCAATAATATCAACCACCAAATACAAAAAACTCAAACCATAGGACCCTAATCTCAACAAGGATTTCAATCTGTACAATAGGGTTATGGGTATTTTAAAGATTTTTTTGAGCTAAACTAAAATAGTACTTTTATATTTTTCATTATGAATTTAATAAGCTATTCCAATTACAAGAAAATTATAAGAATCTTGCTTGCCATCTGCATATATTTTCCAATTATGGGTATTTGAAAAAAAAAATTAAGCTAAAATAAAATAGTACTTTTATATTTTCCATTATGAATTTATTACGCTATTCCAATTACAGGAAAATTACAAGTCATCTGCATATATTTTACAACTATGGGTATTTGAAAAAAAAATTGAGCTAAAATAAAAGACTACTTTTCTATTTTCCATTACGAATTTAATAAGCTATTACAATTTATAGTAAGTTGTAATGACAAGAAATATCAACGAGGATTTCATTCTCTAGAATAGGGTTATAAGTACAGTTGTAATAAAAAAAAAATTCAACAATGAAGCACAAATGAACATAGAAATATAAAATGATTAAATAATATTACCAACAATCTCTATGCCATGGTTGAATTGCGTTCATTGCTCTTCTCCTTTTTGTTTTATATCAAAGTTAGTAGTTCTAGTTGTCTCTAGCTAGCTCGGGTTGAAATGAAAGCAATAGGTCTCTTTTATAGAAAACCAAATTTAAATGAAGGGTCAAGATCAAATGATGAAAATCCATGGATAAGATTGCTTAAGAAGCAATGAAATAGGATTAGGGAAAAAATAGGGTTTAGTTAGGGATGAACGGTGGAGATTAAAGGTTAATAAAACCTTATCAAGGGTGGAAATTAATTGAGATGTGAAGGGATAAAAATGGCACAAATAAAGAGAAGGGATAATGATGACACAGATAAAGAGGTTGTGGTGTAAATTAAATGATTATAAAAAAAATTATTTAATTTAAGAGGGAAAGTGAATAATTAAATAATTAAAACAATTATTTAATTATAGAAGAAAGAGAAAATGTTGACTTTTAATTAAAATAACAATTTAATTAAAAGCGAACAAAATGTTAAATAATTAAAATAATTATTTAATAGTAAAAATGTGGAAAATAATTAAATAAATAAATTTATTTAATTATGAAAGAAAAAAGCTAATGAATAATTAAATAATTAATAATATTAAATTATTATTATTATTTTGGTAAGTAAGTTGCTACCACAAGGGAACGCCCAGAACATAGGGAAGACACACACGAATTGATTTTTTATTTTGCCTTTAGGTTAATAGTTCACATTAAGGCATATCGATCTGATTATTGTGCAAGGGACCCAACTTAGGTTTCATTTACCACGCTTCCACTTGTCTAGGGTTTTAGTTTCATTGGCCAGCTCTACCCGATGTGACATTACCTATCCTATTAACCATTATGGTTTTCTATCGCCACTTTTATGTAGTTCTTGTCTTTCATTTTCATGATTTTCGCATGCCCTGATATGAGGCCTCATAATCATGATACTGGTGAAGCTTGAGTCCAGATAGTTATTTACTGTGGCCCTCACCATGTGCGGGTTTTTAGTTAGATATTTGTGGTACGGTTATTCTTCGGCTATCACTTTATTTAGTCCCTTCTGAGAAAGGTTTTATTGCTACTAGTGCGCCATATCGTTTGCTTGTTTGTTTCAGTATTTTTATGCCTAAAGAACATCGTCTGTTTGATATAGATCCACTCATCTTCCTCTATTCTAGAAAGAGTTAGTTGGCGGCCTATGGGTTGATTACTGATAACCGCCTTGAGGGTTTACTCGGGTCATTGGAGCATTACCATGTTACCAAATGCCAAAGGTTGTGGTGTCATCTTTGGCCCAAGAGATTTCTTGCTATTTTGAAGGGGTTTTGGCATTGACCCATCTGGGTGAGGGTGAACCACTCCCCCAAGAACTTTGACTTTCTAAAACAGTTTTATTAACTCGTTCCTGTTGCAAAATTTAAATGGATGCAAATTTAAATGGCTATCCGCCTTTCATGCTTTTAAGGACTCTTAGTGTTAGTGTCCTCTTCACCCTCTTTTTGTAGTGGTCAAGAGGTGAACGTCACATTAGCATTCATCGCCAGAGTCATTTGAAGATTACAGATAAGCCTTATTCCCCATTATGGTTGTTCTTGTTTATCAATGGTCATAGTATTAGGGTTTTTCTTTACAACAGTTTGTGTTTTTGTAAAGTGAAGTATAAATGTTGCAAAAATTAGGGCTTCTATATTATATTTTTGTCCCATATTAAAAATTTCGAAAGGAAAGTGCTTTGTAAAAGATTAGTGAATACATACCTTTGACTCACTGGTCTTCGTGTAGACTGAATGTTATATAAATGAATATCAGTAATTTGTTGTTTATTGATGCTCGTTGTAGACTATGTTTCATTGATTTTTGATTTTAATTTATTTATGTGCTCTATCATTTAGATTAATATTAAATTGATTTCTTTTTATATTTCCATTGAGGTAGGCTCTATGGCATTGAATATAATTGATTCTATGTTTGTTTTCTTATATAATTTTAGTTAGCCTCATTGTTTTTCAAGTTTCTCACAACCAGTGGGAAGGTGGCGGGTGGGTTATAACTTTGGTCGGGATTTTTGTCAGTCTCCTAGATTTTTGGCCTTCTGATAACCGCGAAATGGGTGGCCGAGGCGGTTGTTGGCTACTTTGGGAATAGGGTGGCATTTGTCAAGTCGCGTGGATAGAGAAGGGTGGTGGGTAGGTTATAACTCGGTTGATATTTTTGTCAGCCTCCCAGATTTTTAGCCTTCTAATAACTGCGAAAAAGGTGGCAGAGGAGGTTGTTGGCTACTTTGGGAATAGGGTGGCGTTTGTTAGGTCACGTGGATAGAGAAGACTGCAGAAATTAAACCCAAATTCTTGGGAATAGGGTGGCATTTGTCAGGTCGCGTGGATAGAGAAGGCTACAAAATTAAATGCAAATTCACATCAACATTAATTATTGTATGATTTGTGTGTAGTGGGGATCATCATAATAACAACTGCCCTTTAACGCCTCAGGGAGAAAAATGAAAGGTAAATTTTTTATGAGGCGTTGTTTCGTGTCGTTCTATTGCTATTACCTGATATGAGAGCCTTGAGTGACAAGAGTAAGCTTATGTGAGGGTGCAAGCTAGATTAAGCTTTGTACAACTTTTGCGAAGGTGGGTGGAGGTTATTATGTGTTTTTGGCAAGGGTAGATGGTTGGAAATGCAAAAGAAAAGTATCACCTGTGATAATATTTTTCCTTTTCTTGTGTAGGCAAGTTGGCAAGAAAATCTGTGTTTGAAGCAAATAGGAAGAGGTGCATGTGGAAGAAACCCTTGGCAATATTGTTTGATTTGTGGTTGGTGGTTATATTGCTTGATTTATAGCTTTCGTATTCTGGTTATGGTTGGAATAGAATAAAATAATTAACACTGTTGATTCTATGTTTGGTTACATTAGGTATTATTGATTATCATTCTCTGTCTTAGGCTATATTGCGTATGTTTTAATATGAATATATATAGGTAAGATTAAAATTATTAAGGTTATAGAGTTTTGGTTGATTCTTATTGTATAGCCCAGACTATATTGTTGCTTTCTAGATCTGGGTGGATGTTGAAACCAATGCTGTTTAATTTATGGCTTTCATTTTTTGGTTATGGTTATAATAGAATAAAATAATTAATGTTGTTGATTCTATGTTTGGTTATATTAGGTTGGTTGGTTTTATGGCTGCCCTTTTGTGGTTATGGTTGCAATGGAATAAAATAGTCAATCGTATCCACTTTGTGTTGGCTTCCATTGGGAATTGTTGATTATAGTTGTGTTGCTTAAGCTCTATTGTTTCATTTTGGAGAAGGTGTTGTTGAAAAGACTGTTTTTTTTCAGTTTTCAAATTTTTTCAATTTTCGAGGAGATTGTGTCGAAATGAGCGTTTTTTAGCGGGTTTACAGAGTCAATTTTAGGCCAGCGAAATTGCCAGCTATGCCTGGCGAGAACAAAATTGCAGAGATGAGAGAGCTTTGGGCCTATTGCTACGTACAACTGCCCATATTATACTGGCGTACGTGGGTATTGCAGGAGAGTAATTTTGTTTGACTTTATGGCTTAATTTTTGAAAGAAGCTGAAAGAACAAAATAACTGAATACAAGCGACCATCTTTTGCCGCATCTTTAGGTATTAGCTGCGATTATTGCCTCGCCTTTGTATTATATTGGTACATTCTGGCATCACGAGAGCAGGCGTGAAGATTAAAACGGCGGCGTTGAATGAGCTCGTTTCATTTCATTGGTATAAACTCCAGCTATAGATTTTAGTAAGCTGGCAGCCAGCTAAAAGCAATTATGCTCGGATTTATAGCTTTCAGTTGGAAAATAATTAATGGTGTTGATTCTAGTGCCATTACATTAGGTATTATTGACATGCTCCCGCCTTTGGCTATATTTTCATGATATTATAATGATTAATGATATGAGAAAGATTAAAATTGTTAAGGTTGGCGGAGTCTTTTGGCGACTGTTCGCATGGCCTGAATTATTAGTTGCGTGGCTATTGTCCTCAATGTTGTTTGATTTATGTCTTTCATTTTTGTTACGGGTCAAAATAAAATAAGTAATGCTGCTGGAATCCAGCGCTGTTTGGTTACATTAGGCATTGTTGATTATTGTTCTTCCCCGCTTCTTTAGGCTACGGCGATTTGCCGGCGGTATGCGTATGGTAAACCTTTCGGGCTTTGTCTCGGTTTGCATTTAGTAGATATGTTGGCAACGGGAAAAAATTCTTAACAAGAATAAAATTTATGGCTTTCGTTTTGTGGTTATGGTTGGAAAAGAATAAAATAATTAATGTTGTTGATTCTATGTTTGGCTACATTAGGTATTGTTGATTATTGTTTTGTGCCTTAGGCTATGTTGGGTATATTTTAATATGTATATATTTATATAAAGTTTTCGTGGGTCTCTCTTTATGGCTTGCATTTAGTGGATATGTTGGCAATAGAGAAAAATCCTTGACCTTATGCAATTTTTTCTATTGTAACTATCTTTATTTGCCATAAGGTGTTGTTGATTGTTTCAAATATGTTTGATTTGTGGTTTGCATTTTTTGTATATGGTTTTGCATGGGAGCCTGGTACGGCGATATGTTGGCAATGAAGAAAAATCCTTGACCTTATGCAGTTTCTTTCCATTGTAACTGTCTTGATTTTCCATAAGGTACTGTTGACTGTTTTAAATATGTCGTGTGATTTATGGTTTGTGTTTTCTATGTATGGTTTTGCATGGATTTGGTACTATGATGTTTTTTTATTTATACCTTCTAGTTTGTGGTTATGCTTGCAATGGAATAAAATAGTGAACCCTATATGCTTTGGGTTAGCTTCCATTGTGGATTGTCAATCATAGTTGTGTTGCTTAAGCTATGTTGTTTCATTTTGGCCAAGGTGTTGTTGAAAAGGGATTTTTGAGGAAGTTATGTTGAGAAAGGAGTGTTTTTTCTATGGGTTTGTTACTGTCAATTTTTAAAAGGTTTTTGTTTAATGTTTGCATTTTGTGGGTATGTGTGCAACGGAATAAAATTGTTGAGGTTATGGAGTGTTTGTTGATTGTTATTGTATACCTTGCACTATATTGTAGCTTTTGGCATGTAGGTGGTTGTTGAAACCAAAGTTTTCTGATTTATGGCTTTTGTTTTGTGGTTATGGTTGAAACAAAATAAAATAAGTAATGTTGTTGATTCTATGTTTGGTTACAGTAGGTATTATTGATTATTATTTTTTGTCTTAGGCTATATTGGGTATACTTTTACAGCAATATATGTGTATATATACATATATATATTTTGTGGCTCTCTCTTTATGGTTTGCATTGAGTGGATATGTTGGCAGTAGGGAAAAAAATCCTTGACCTTATGTAGTTTTTGACATTTTTATTGTTTAGCTCAGCCTATATTGTGTTATTTTTTATCAGGTTATGTTCAAAATGCTTTGTTGTTCCAATTTTCAATCATGCTATATGGATCAACTATCAATGGATTCTCTTTAATGTTTGTGTTTTGTGGGCATGTTTACAAGGGAATAAAATTGTTGAGATTATGCATTTTTTTTGTCGATTATTATTGTATTATTTGGACTATTCTACATATATTTATATACATATATTTATATTTATATTTATATTATATAAATCTTTTATCATATTTTTATTTAAAAAAAAAAGGAACAAATAAGAAAAACATGCTTTATTGACCCCATTTTTTGAATAATTATTATTATTTTTTTTCCTACACATAAAAATGATAAAACCAATGGTTAAACAAATAATAATTAAAAATCAATATATAATATACAAACACATCATATGTTCATTCATTCTAATATAATTTACTTACTTAAAGCCTAACTCGCAAAATCCTATCCTCTAAAATAAAGTTAATAGTACTTTTAACTTAGACATATTAAATTTCTATATGCCCCCCCTCCTTTTCAGGGGGAAGAGGAATCGATTCTCCCACCATTTTAATAATAAAAGAGCTTTTAAGTCTAGATACGCATGATTAACTGAGGTAGATTTTTTTTTGTATTTTGGAGAGGCTATATCTCAATTTACTCTTTAACATGTTTTATTGTGCATCCGTTAAAACTGCCGTAATCTCCGTTGCTTTATGTACTCTTCTTTTCTTGCTTTGATTCAATAAAACAGAAACAAATATAAGAGGGTTTGAGGCGGTGGCCATGGGTGAAGATTGGAGAGCACAACTTTGTATTTTCCAACAGAAATTACTTATTCCTTGCTTTCTATTTTATTTTTGGTTTATTGTAGGTTAGCATTGCTCTGTGTTTTTTTTTTTTTTGGGTTTATTGTAGGTTTCTATTGCAAGATGAGGCTGGGCACCGGGTGTTTCTAATCAGGAGATTTCTTTTTTACAATAATTTTTCGTTTGAATCTGCGTGTTTACAATAATGTTCCTTATTTTCAATACTGGCAAGCATCGTAAGGGAATTCAAATAAAAAACTATACACATGCATGGGTATAAGATGATTTGCTATAACTATTTTTGATGTACAAGTCTGCAATAAAAGATACTTTTGGTTCTCATACATTAATTTTTATTTATTCGACCTTTCAACTTCGGTTTTTCTCGATACACTAATAATTCATCATCTATAGCAAATGAGATTAAAATAATGTAAAACATAGTAATTATATCCACCATTTTAAACAAAATGCTAAAATGGACATCTCCACTATTGATGTACTACCACAAAATTTTCACATACAATTTTACAACATTTTTACAAAACTTATATAGCAGTCAAACATGACTTTTACAATCTGTCCAATATGGTAGTTTACCATAACTTTTACAATAGAAAACATATAGGCTCTTTTTGCAACTTCTTCAAAACTAGGAACTCTCTAAAAAAACATTTTGTAGAACCTACACATAACACAAGTTTCTTTTGAAGCCAATGGGGTGCTCACCACCCAACCTTAGACTGTAAAATTAGTCACCCTTGAGCTTGGAGGCAAGCAAAGGAACTGAGTTACACACATTTTCAAACATGCAACAACATTAAACACACACATTTACGAAACACCCAAAACCCAGGGATTCACATGCACATTGAATCTTCTCAAAGATTCAAGAAAGGGGGAGACTTAGGAGATATCACTACCCAATGGAGAAACATGTATACTTATATAAAGATTTATATAGTATCAAAACTTCTCTCCACTTCTCCATCCATCCAACTCCACAAAATAACATAGGCACTCATACCCAAAAAAATCCCATACTCAATAATGTGGGTACTCATACCCAAAATCTCCACCTTCTCAAAGGTTGTATTTTTTCCCATTGGAGGTTCATCCTCTCTCAACCCCATACTTGAGAAGCTCTCGAAATCTAAGAGAGTCATCCCCATACAACCCAATACAATAAATAAACAACACAATAATACTTCAACAGAATACCCAGCCTTTACAGAAAATAATAGATTCAACCAGAAACAAACATAGAGGGACGTCTTACGCTTTTTAGGAAGAAAATTGTGGAAGCACCCAAGCTTTCCCTCCAGACTTTGTTTCACCCAAAACAACTTCTTCTAAAAACCAAAACAAAAAATAAATTCTCAATTTCCTAAGAAAACCAACCCCTCAACAATCAATAAAGAAAGAGATAAATAGAAGTTCTCAAAAATTTGTTTCCAAAACCACTCTTGCTTTAGAGCACTAAAGATAAATGAGGATCTTGATAAAATTGATCCATTTACCACCCATTTCAAATCCAAATTCATCACCCTTATATCTAGGCCTTTTTGAGAGATCATATCTAAGTGCCTAACCCTTAGTTTAATGCCCTAGGGGTTTAAAAAATATAGAAAAAACATAAAATAATTTTTTTTCAACCCTTTTAACTTAATTAAAACATAAAACTCCAACATACCCTCAAATATAACTTTTAACATAAAATACAACTTAAAACATAAAAGAAAACTATATAATAAAAGAAATAACACTCAAGTCTCAAACCACTTTACAAAATTTACAACACAATAAGATTATAGTTTCTATGGACTATAGTCAGCATCCAATTCCATTGGCCATGGAATTTGTACCTACACAATCAATTTCACATATTAATATATCCAATAAAATCATATAGTCAAAGCCACTAAAACATATATATTCACATCATACAATTTCCATCACAATTAAGTCACATTAGAAAATCAATTCATAGTTATAATAGTCACATAAATTCATCATCATTAAATCTTCCTAATGATATTCAAAATTCATAATTTCATTAATTCTATTAAAGCATGGACCACAATCATAAATAATATCCAATATGAGGTCTAATGATCACATCATCACAGTATGAAATCAGATCCAAGGTCTAGTGTCAAAACATCATAAGATGAATAGCATCATACAACATCAGTCTACATCAAAACACAATGTCAATAGTCAATACACAAATCACACTATCTATCAAAAATAATAAAATAGCATAGTATCAACTATCACTCATGGGTCTCACAATTTCTCTATGACAGAGAAGTATGAGGTGAAAGCCCTTAGTGCATATTTCTCTGAGACAGAGAAGTATGAGGTGTGATCCCTTGTTCATCTCTGAGACTGACATGAGATGTCATGTTGAGAGACTCCATGATGACATCATGTTGAGAGACTCTGTGATGAATCCTTTGTACTTGTGTTTATCTACACATGGGAGTAGCCATGGTGGATGCCATGTTGAGAAACTCCATAACGACATCACGTTGAGAGACTCCGTGATGGACACTTGTACATGTGTTTCTTTCCACACATGGGAGTAGCCATGGTGGATGTCATGTTGAGAGACTTTGTGATGGACACTTGTACATGTGTTTCTTTCCACACATGGGAGTAGTCATGGTGGACGTCGTGTTGAGAGACTCCATGATGACATCACATTGAGAGACTCTATGATGAACTACTTTCCACAAATGGGTGTAGCCATTGTGGATGTCATGTTGAGAGACTCCATGAAATGGATATCTAGAAAGATATCTCCCTAGCTAAGAGGGAGTGTTGATGTAAGTAGCGGCGAGAGATCTCTTTCTCCCTTATATAAATTCAAAATATTTTCTAGAGGCTGACTTTGGTGAATCGACGCCTAACTAATGAGACACTGCTTGAGGCTGACCAGTCAATAACTAAAAGAAGTCTTATTTGAGGAAAGATGCTGACTCAAGTTGAAACACCATATCTTGTTGTATATATAGGTGTTGCTCTTTCATTATATCATTATTATTATTTTGAAGTCACTTGCATGCTATCAAAGAATTCGTACAACTACAACAGATTATATTGTTGTTTAGGGTAGATCGATATCAAGGATATCTATAGCTGACCATCATTTACTAAGAGTAGATCTATATCAAGGAGAATTCATCAATATTGTGTATATCTTGCATCTAAGAGAGGTGCTATATTCATTGCATTTGATCGGCCTAGTGTTGGCCAAACTGTAAAGCAAATTGCTTCTTCTTCTTTCAATATATAAGTGATATATTTGTGGTTGGGTTTTTCTCCCTTGAGAAGGAGGGTTTTCACAAGGGTATCTTACTGTGTTCTTTGTTCTTGTATTGTTGCATTTTTGTCTATTGTAAATCTAATCCTAAAACTAACATCCTTCAAATACGGGAATTAGCATGTTAGACATAACATTTCCTGCCATATTTTCCATAAGAGTAATGTGCGGCTCAACACAAAAAACCTAGAGAGATCTCTGCAAATGGATATTCTCTCTCCTTTCAAATAGAACCCACACACGAAATGATTTTTATATTATATTGATTTTTGATCCCTTTTTTAAAAATAAAACTAATTTCCACCATAGCCTTTTAAAGTTTTAAGACTTGGCTTAAAAATAAAAGGTCAAAACTTTTAAGAAATGAACTCTCACGTGGATGTAGAGTTTTAATTCATAAAGAACTCTTTTAAACTTTTGCATGGAAATCAAAAAGAAAGAAAAAATTTACACGCAAGTTTCTCCAGCAGTCTGCAATCTTCAATCAGCACTACTCTCCAACGATCTTCCTTTATGCAGCTATCTGATCTCTTCTGGAAATGGATTTTTCTTGAACCTGGTTCTGATAACAGATGAAGGAAAATAATGGTGAGATGAAGGCAAATAATGGTGATCTGTTGATCACAGAACAAACAATATGCAAAAGCTTCAAATTGTCTTGATAAGACGAGAGGCAGGGTATCTATTATATAGAAATCTAGAAATACAAAAGAGTTATGGCACACAACCACAATGACCAATAGCTCAACCATAATACTAAATGCAAAACAACAAAATCAAGAAATGCAATTACAATATTTAATGAGCCCAATAAGCATTACAAATATGTCAAGAAAAGCTGCTGCACATGTTGTAGACTAATATGAATTGATAATTGCTGTCATCTATGAGGGAATTTGGGAATTATTGATGTTGAAGATGTTAAAAGGTATAAATTAAGGGTGAGTGTTGAAATAGTTTAATTTCTCCTCGTGCATAGTCATCTTCCACAACTGCAATCAGTTGAAACAGAACTGAAAGATAGTTTGTTTGCTATCAAGTTGTTAAAGCTATTTGCTAGAGTTTGTTGGTTCATCCTCCACCTGTTCTCCACATCTCAATCTGTTTCCCACATTGCCTATATATGTCAGGATTGTTCCCACGTCTTCAGTCTCTTCTCCATGTTTTACATATCTGTTATGTTTTAGACTCTTGTTTTGTTTTTTTCTCATAAATATCTGCAGACTCGTATGTTTGAAGTCCTCTATAAATAGAGAGACATTGTAAATGTTTTGTTATGAATAAAAATAAAAATAATTTTATTATTTTCTGTAGCATTCGCATCATATTTTATGTATTTTTCTTCTCTCTGCTTTCATAAATTACCTCGAAAAAATGTGTCCTTCCATCTACAGTAGAGTTTGGAATGAGAAAGTTTTACGTTGATTTTTCTGTTTCCCACGCGGGCTTTATTTATGTTAGATGACTATGATTCTTCTAGCAGCTCCTCTCACGTCTTCATACTCCCAGGCAAAAGAGGCTAGGAAAATTAAATGCATTCAAAAAACTCCTTTTGTCTATGCCACCTAAACGCTCACATTTACCACCAATCAGTGACAACATACAGTCATCCGCTCCTCAGACTGGATTCTCCAAGCCCTACCATGTCAACGAACCTTTGTGTTTCTCTTGACTCTCTGATACCAAATGAAAGCATTGGAGATTACAAACAGAAAAAATATAATAGAGAACACAGGAATTTACACCAGAGAAATTAATTCACCTTGATCGTTCATATTAACATAAAATTGAATCAGACAACTGTTGTCTCCCGTAAACAATTGTTTTGTTAACTATGATGATTACGCAATGTTTATTATCAAACAATGCGTACACCCCAACTGTACACACAGCTGGGTAACATCGATTGTGATGGTACTTAGAGTGTAAGAATTATTCTGTAGTTTTTGAGAATGACTGTTACATATTCATTATTTTTTTTATAAAAATTAAGTGTATCAAGTGATTAGGGGAGAGGACTGTTCCTTGAACATGTAATGATGTGATGTGATAGTATTTATGGATTTAATTAAATATTTTTAATAGTAGAGCATTAGTAATTGTGATTTGAAAGTTTTGTGTTGATCTGATAATTCATGATAATTCATAATTGCATGGAATAGATTATTTAAATTTAAAAAGCAACAAATTATGTAATGTCACATCAGCACACAAACAAAATATAAATTAATGCATGATTATTGATCGACCCTTTTTGAGGTCTTTTTTAACACCTCCACAAAAAACATACTGAAGTGGCATCATTTGATGATGTGGACCTACAACATTAATTATAAGAAGAGGTCTTATTATGTAAACTACTGTAAAAAAGGTGTGACTTTAAATTGTCATGCATTATTTTGAGAGGCACAAAATTAGAGTGCTCAACTATTAGGTAGGTCATCTCTGATATGAATATATTTCTGAATTTAGATTATTATCGCTTGGAGTGATTTAATAATCCCCAAAGTTTTTCTGTCAATTCAGATAACTTGAAACAACATAGCATTACACAGAATTTTAAGAAGTTTATACCATGGTTAAACCATGAGAGCCTACATTATCTCTATCAGTGTGCCCCAGTATAGATTTTTAACGTGATCCCTTAATCAACTATAACTTTCTGTTATATTGTCATTAAATGGTTTACATGGTTGCCTAGAAACTAAGGCTGCATGGTTACTTTTATAAGTCTTCCATAAATATATTGGATGCATTTACTCGGTTGAATTTTATAATATTTCTTTATATTAATTAGCACCATGGGCCAAACTCATACTGCAAATGCAACGTTCTTATATGTCATTCACTTGTAACGCAAAAAATATTAACACTCGAATACAATTGAATACCAAAAAAGAGTGACAGTTCAGGGAAAAAGAGCTAAATAAATAGAAATTTCTGGAAAGGGCCTCCTAATTCTTTCTTGCAATATATGAAGTCTAAGCTAAACAATAAAGTTAGTGAAGTCCAATATAGGTGGAGTCCATTCTATCCTATATTACTAAACAAAATATAAAATACCAAATCTTTGGTTTAACTTATTATTTTCAGAATCAATTACAAATCACCTTGCAAACAATTATTTTTTCGTATGAAAAGTACGCTTGTTCAAAGATTATACTTCTGAAAAATAAGGGTTGCACTAAAAAGGAGGAAAGCTAACCGTGTAAATTAATAATCAAACCTGGAACAAAACAAATTCTTCAACAGTCAGGAATAATACTTGCTCATGGAGCCACAGATTGCATTAAATATTTAATTGACAAATTTGATAATCAAAGCTGAGTCTATAGGCAGCACTTGTTAAATATGGACAAAATCTGTTGCTTTTTTGCAACACAAAAAGTCGCAAGTATTCACACATCTCTTTCTCTTGTATACCACGCTCTTGATAAGGCTTCCATAAAAAACAAATTAAAATAAACTCAATATAAACATTCTGTATATATGGTTATAAGTAAAACACTAATTTTGTCATTTACATACAAGTTTTTCATCCTCATAGCCAGTTCTGTTCTGCCTTGGTGCATTGGGATCCTTCCTGGTCATTAGCTTCTTTTTCCGCTTAAGTTCAATCTGATGTTCCGTGACAGAGGCTTTGAGCTCATTACCCATGCTATTCATAAAAGGAGATACAGTTGCATGCTGTGGTACAGTGCTGGAAGGAGGAACATGGTACAAAACACCCCTCATTTTCTCTGTCCCAACTGTCACATTGACTTGGTAACCATGCTCAAATTTTCCATCAATACAGCCAGTAATAACACTTCCAATAGATGATGTTGGGTCAACTGCATCAAATTTGTATTTCTGATTAAATTTATTAATATGTACAAATGTTTACAGTAGTAATACAAAGGTAAGTCCCTAATCAGTGAATTATTTAAAATATTGGTAACAAGTAAGGACCTCCAAGTACTTGGGCAGAATCAATCTTCTGCTTTTTCATATCTACTACAGGACTCTCCGAAGGTGAATGTGTGTATTCTGTATCTGACAGCGAATGGGAAGCTGGAGGTACCGAAGGGAGTGAAACTGCTTATACAACAGAAAGTATACAATTATGTGAGAAAAACACAATCTTAATGTGAACATTGAACAGTTTGAAATGACAATTAAATATAGTTTTATCTAGATACCTGGTGATGGCACCAGAGGACCCTTCTGCTGAAAGAAGTAAACCTGCACATAAAATAAACGATGCACTTGTAATTGTTGGAGGAAAGTTGAACACCAAAGTGATCTCTTTCCATTTCCTATTTTTAATGATAGAGCAAGTCTCAACTATAAGCTTTAAATTCTGATCAAAATGCAATTGCCAAATTACCAAGTAATAGCTCTGAACCGGTTTGAGAAAATATAGCATCTAAACAGTTCAGTCCATTGCTGTTTCACCATCATAAAATCAAGAAATATAAACATTTCAAATTTCTTTCTCCTTATAGCTATATTAATCTTTCAAAAATAAAATTACAGGGTTTAACTAAATTGCAGATATACCAGTTATACAATATAAATTTTTGAATGTGGACGCACCATGCACAATTATATCTTCTACAGTCCATATGATGGGTTTTTGTGAATATTAAACATGAGAAGCAAATGAGTATGTGCTTCTTTCTGCAGGGTCAATTGAACCATAAATCTGGTGATTCGATGATGTTAATTAATGTTTGACATTTCAGAATATAATTATTACGAGAACATGATATTAAAGTGTTGATGAGATTAAAAGTAAAATATATTAAATTGATCAAATTTAAATATATTCAATTTATTTTCTCAAAATTTTAATAATTATATGATAACAAACCAATCAAACTTATTATTTTAAACTATTTATCACATTTCAATTCCATTATTACAACTTAGATGGAGTTTAGTCATTTTTCCTATAATATATTAAATATTAACTTAGGTGAATATTTCTTGTCTAAATATATTATATGTAGATATATTACTAGAATAATATGAAAGAAATTTTGAACAACAATGAACTAACTTACAAGAATCTTCTATTGACATATATTTTACAACTATAGGTATTTGAAAAAAAAATTGAGCTAAAATAAAAGAGTACTTTTATATTTTCCATCTATTGCAATTAGACAAAAATTACAAAAATCTCCTACTTGTCATCTGCATATACTTTACAATTATGGGTATTTGAAAAATAAAATCGATTTAAATAAAAGAGTACTTTATATTTTTCATTATGAATTGAATACGCTATTCCAATTAAGGAAAATTACAATTCATTTGAATATATTTTACAACTATGGGTATTTGAAAAAAAAAATGAGCTAAACAAAAGAGTACTTTTCTATTTTCCATTATGAATTTAATAAGCCATTCCATTTTATAGTACAATTGTAATGACAAAAAATCTCAACAAGGATTTCATTCTATAGAATAGGGTTGTAATAAAAAAATCTCAACAATGAAGCACAAATGAACATAGAAATATAAAATGATAAAATAATATTACCAACAATCTCTATGCCATGATTGAATCGAGGTCATTACTCTTCTCCATTTTGTTTTATATCAAAGATAGTAGTTATGGTTGTCTCTAGCTAGTTAGGGTTGAACTCAAAGTGACAAGTTTCTTTTATAGAAAACCAAATTTGAATGAAGGGTCAAGATCAAATGATGAAGATCAGTGGATAAGATTGCTTGAGAAGGAATGAAATAGGGTTGAAAAAAATAGGGTTTAGTTAGGGATGGATGGTGGATATTCAAAGGTAATAAAACCTTATCAAGGGTGGAAATTAATTGAGATGTGACGGAATATGAATAACATAGATAAAGAGAAGGGATAAGAATGACACAAAAAGAGGTTGTGGAGTAAATTAAATAATTATAAATAGTGGGTAAGCCGTTACCATAATGCCGAAGACATAGGGAAGACACGTGGGAATTGAATTTTGATTTTTTCATTATGTTAACAGCTAGCATTAAGGCATATCGATTTGATTATTGTGGGTCCATAACAGTGAGCATTAAGGAATATCGATTTGTGGCTCCATAACAGTTAGCATTAAGGCATATCGATTTGATTAGTGTAAGGGACCCAACTTAGATTTGATTTACCCTGCTTCCACTTGTCTAGGGTTTTAGTTTCATTGGCTAGCTCTACCCGATGTGACATTGCCTATCCCATCAACCATTATGTTTTTCTATCACCACTTTTATGTAGTTCTTGTCTTTCATTTTCATGATTTTTGCATACGCTGATATGAGGCCTCATGCTCATGATACTAGTAAAGCTTGTGTCTAGACAGTTATTTTCTGTGCTCCTCAGCATGTGTGGGTTTTTAGATATTTGTGGTATGGTTATTCTTCGGCCATCCTTTTATTTAGTCCCTTCTGAGAAAGGTTTTATTGCTATTCGGGTGCCATATCGTTTGCTTCTTTGTTTCAGTATTTTTTATGGCTAAAGAGCATCGTCTGTTTGATATAGATCCACCCATCTTCCTCTATTCTAGAAAGAGTTAGTTGGTGGCCTATGTGTTGATTACTGATAACCGCCTTGAGGGTTTTCTCTGGTCATTGGAGCATTACTGTGCCAGCAGATGCCAAAGGTTGTGGTGTCATCTTTGTCCCATAAGATTTCTTGCTATTTTGGAGGGGTTTTGGCATTGACCCATCTGGGTGAGGGTGAACCACTCCCCACGAACTTTGACTTTCTGAAGCAGTTTTATTATCTCGTTCCTGTTGCAGAATTTCAGTGGGTATCTGCCTTTCATGCTTTTGAGGACTCTTAGTGTTAGTGTCCTCTCCACCCTCTTTTTGTAGCGGTCGAGAGGCCAACGCCATATTAGCATTCGCCGGTAGAGCCATTTGAAGATTATAGATAAGCCTTAATTCCCATTATGGGTGTTGTTTTGTATCAGTGGTTATAGTATTAGGGTTTTTCTTTACGAAAGTTTGTGTTTTTGTAAAGTGAAGTATAAATGTTGTAAAAATTAGGGCTTCTATATTGGATTTTTGTCCCATATTAAAACTTTCAAAAGGAAAGTGCTTTGTAATAGATTAGTGAATACATACCATTGGCTCATAAGTTATCTTCTTGTAGACTGAATGTCTATATGTTATATAAATGAATATCAGTAATTGGTTGTTTATTGGCACTCATTGTAGACTATGTTTCATTGATCTTTGTTTTTAATTTATTTATGTGATCTATTGTTTAAATTAATTTGAAATCGATTTCTTTTGATATCTCCATCGAGGTAGGCTCTATGCCATCGGGTATAATTGATTCTAATTTTTCTTTCATATGGCTAACCTTTCTTAAATTATTTTTTAGTATGATATTATACTGACATAAATTGTCACTAGTGACAATTTTTTATGATTTAGCTCCGTCTTTTGATCTTGAAGGTAGTTTTGTAATGTATCGAGGC
>VDFB02167170.1:0-49645 GCA_007258455.2 Sequoia sempervirens
ATTAAATTTTCTTAATTATCATTTGAATTGAATTTCCAAGTTGCTTGTAAAAATGTATAATAGCTCGATATAATTTGAATTGAATTTTTCTTAAAATTATATTTGGGTGAATTTCAAGTTACATCAAAAGATTATATCTTGTTCTCAACTCAATAAAAGTTCATGTTGCTTAAGTCATTTTAAAAATATTGTGATCAACATGAATGAATAATTATAAGAGTGTGATTTCCCAAAAGTCTACTAGAGATCAAATGTATATTGAATATAAGGAAATGTAAGTTGTAAGAGATAATAAAATAAGAAAACATGTATGTATATTGAATATTTAAAGCAAATGCATACATATATTATGTGTAAACATGCTTAAACCATAAGCAGACACATGTACATATATGTAAAGGGATTCAATACATATAAACATAACACATATTATAAGCAAAGAGGAAAATGTATGTATATATCATATAAGAAAATATATGTTCATATCATAAAAGCAAAATGTAAATTAAAGATCATCAAATGTCGAATACTAAATATCAACAAATAAGCAAATGTATGTATATCATATAAGTAAATGTAAGTTAGAGATCATCAAATATCAAATACTATTAAAGATCACCATATAATCAAATACATGTGGTAAAGATCATAAATCTAGAATGCATGGCCTAATATGAATGTCTACTCCTCGACGAATGGCCATCTGAATGAGAATGGTCCTGCTCTGATGGATGTGCTGAGCCCTGCAAATAAAATTGTGTACAAGATGTGTTAAATACATATAATTTATATTAAATAAATTTTATGAAAGTTATTTTTAAATGAACTTGTATTTTTAAATAATAAATCGATCTATGCATACATAAATATATTGCATGTACATATACACGTGTGATTATATAAAAATGTAAAACTCACATGTCCACTGATAACAGATTCATCCACAGAGTCACATCGATCATGCACATGATCTGGACCAAGGCTAGAAGTGATATGAGGTATGTCCACCTGTAGCAATATATATACACATATATATCAACTTACATGAATATCTAGTTAATTTTTTTTTTTTTAAATAATGAAAAATGAATTGAAACATGCACATGCACACATACATGCACATCATCTGATATTAGATGACCTAAGTCCTCTGAAATAGTCACCTCCACCATATCCACCAAACGATCAAGCAACGAATCAACATCTGCATCCATCTGATCTATCCCATGTCATGCCATAAATGATGAATGTAGAGGACTATGAAGGTGAGATGGCATCGGTGATGATCAACCAGAACCAATCAACATATTAGTAAAACCCATAGTTTGTGTAGCTACCGTATGAACTGTAGGCGGATCTTGATGCGCACTAGTGCTCGGCTAAGAGTGATGGGATCCTGGAACTGAACGAACTCTGCATCTCAAATGCTCTCTAACATGCTCTATACTGATCCCATTGTCTGATGCAATGTGGGCATATGCCTCCAACAGGTCCTCAGCCAAACAATCCAGAGTCATTAGTGACATATCTCCTGTAAGTGCATCAAGCTGTGTAGGAGTAGGGATGTCAACCACTGTAAAAGGATCCATGGTGGTCCACTGTGCTGAAAATGGTGTGGATCAGGAATGTCTAGATATCAAATACTGACCTACATGATGATCAGATATCCTAGTGGTGGCAGCCGCAATGTCACCTATAGTGTCAATTGCTTCCTTTTGGGAAGCAACAACAACCTCATCTGCTATGGGGCTAGAGCTGGGGTGAGAGCAAGAGACTTGTCACCAACCAATACCCTAAACACTAGGGGTGGTCTATTTGCTCGATGATAGGTGGGCCTATCAGCAATCCTACTACGGCGGCATAATTGGAATATCCCGGAGTAGTTAACTTTGCTTAAAATGGCCCTCAACATACAAGCGCTAAACAAAATACAATGGAGGTCGGTCATTGTTTGGAATTTATAGACCATATCTTTATGAAATGCGTGGGTAGATCAATGAGGCCATAGCATGATCGACACATCTAGTGACTTGGTATCCCCTAACCTTACACACATTTTGATAAAATGGAAAACAAGTGGCTTTTATCATTTCTTTGGTGACACTATCTTGTATTTGTTTAAGGGGAATGTCCCCATGTACTTCTTCCCGCATGTGGGAAAGAATAGCAGTCACTTTATCTGGGGAATATGCACTAGTCCTCTCAAGTTCATCTTCTAGTTTTTCTAGACTATGCAATATTAACATGCATGGTTCACTATATATCCATAGGTTTGCACCCTGTGCTAATGAATCTCTCAATTTTTTTTATCTCATTACTAGTATTTGCAAACAAAGAATTTGGCACAGGTGGAACATGATTTACATTTTCCATGTTATATATATATATATATATATATATACAGTACACCTAAAAAAGCAATGAGACTTTGGTAAATAATATATCTAGATAAAGAGAATAAAAATCTAAAATAGAACTTGCAATAATTGATCTACTCATCAATAATATTTTCATACTATTAACAATTTAAAAAGAATTGGAAGACAACTATAATCTATAATATAGCATCCTTAAATGGTTCAAATTTTAAATGAAACGATGAAAGAAAGAATAAGAATACAAAGATTAAAGTATAAAATTATTTGAAAATAATTTCCCAGGATAAAAATATTTAATCTAATAGTTGTTAACATAAATGAACTTTAATTATATAGCCAAGAACATAAAAAAATTATAGATTGGAAATCAAAATAATCAGACATTTATCATATATTTTATATGTATAAAGTTTAGATACCATCAAACTATTTAAACTTATAGATTGCATATAGCTATAAATTGAATCGTTAAAACTAATTTATTAAGAATCAAATCTAATAAAGTTTGACTTCATTGCATACTTGTTATAAATATCTTACTAATCCAACCATACATATTATATATGTTAAAAATATATAATTGTTATGTCCATAATTTTTCACTATATCTTGACGTGGATCTCCTTCAACTAGATCAATTAAAAATTATTTGTAATGTTGGAGGAAAATGGATTTAATATCATTAGAGTTGTCATGGAACTACCTCTCTTGATCAATGATAGATATTATCCACTCTCAAGAATGTAAATATGTTTGAGAGAACTAAAAAATAATTTGTATCCCTTATATCCTTTCATCCAATGTAGCCTATATCTTAATTGAGATCCTCTACCATAATTAAGTTCAAATCTTCTAAGTTCTATTTCAACGATTTAGCAACCACTCATTGTAGAAAAGTTATTAGTAAGTGCTAAACCCAAAACAAGTTTTTTTCTTTCTATTTGGATCCATATTTTTTTTCCATTCTAGATCTCTTTCTAGCCATATTCTTATTGTAAGATCATAGTAAGGTAGTGCAATAGATTTAAATGCATCCATTCCAAGACCATTGGGAGGTGGGTATACAATATGAACCAAGTATTAATTTCTAATGTTAATTATTGAAAGATGATGAAGGTCCTTATTTACCCTTAAATGACATTTAAAATGGATATTTTAATGTTCAATATAATGAAATGTTTAAAAAATGAAAGTGACAATAATATTGAAAATAAAAATGTTGAACATGAATGTGAAAATATTGTAAAATTTGATGGAACACCTATTGATAAGAGTAGCATCATAGAAGAAGAAGAAGAAGAAGAAATACATCAACAATTTCTTGACTAATGTGGATATGAACCCTATGACATTGAAATTGCACTCAATAATCGACTTGTTGATAACAATGATTAAATTGATATCTCACATGAACCAATGAAACTCAATGTGTCTCCAAATTACATAAGAAGAGAGAACCTAAATGCGATGAAGAAAAAGAAATTCAAATTCCATCTTTTTGTAATGAGTTTGTTAAAATTTAAAAACATTCAAGAACCCCAAAATGGTTTGAAATTGATGAGCACAATAGAAATTCTTGAAGGCAAGAGGTCATCACAAACCATTCAGTTGTGGGCTTCAAAAATTTTCAATGAATGGTTTTCCAATAAGATGTATTAACCAAAATATTCCAAATTTTTATACAATTAATAAAGATGTACAAAATGAGACCTTTACTAAATAAATTTCAAAGATTCATGTAAACAAAAAGTTTGATCGAAATAATATTGTTGTTAATTTTTTTTTTAATGCATTCAATTCTATTGTAAATAATAGTAAGGAAAAAGATAAAAGAGTTGCTCATAGACTAATAACATCATTAGTAACAAATTAAATAATTAAAAAGACTCAATTATTAAGGTAAACTTATCTTGAATTAAGCTTAAATCGTAAAACATTATCAAAAGTACTATCAATAAGATCATGATTAGAAAGTCCTATTGAAAATCATACTTGGGATTTACAGCGCTAGGCTACATGAGTGGTAAAGCTAATTAATGAGACAAAGGATGAAATTCAACAATTTTGACACTCTAACTCTAGGTTATATGAGGTTGGAAACAACATTTTTTATACTCTACCTAGGCCATGATTTTGTTATGAGTACGAGGAGTTTATGATAGAAATACATCCATTATTGTTGAGTTAAAAGTAGGTTAAATATTATTTTTCTTAAAAGTTCACTTTTATATAAATGTAGGTGTTTTGGAGAACAAAGCTATAGTATGAATAAGTGATTGACATCGATGGCTATAAATTTCAAGGTGGGGACATTCAATATAATTCATAAGGTGTTATAATATTAAATTCTTTCATTGTTTAGTTAGTTTTAACCAATGTTGTATGATTTATTAAACATTTTTTTAATATTTAAATGTAGGTGTTTTGGGGAGTAGCAGTGATAGATCTAGCTCATTGAGAAAGGATATAGGTAGAGAGGAGGAGTGACCTTGACAAGGATTGAGACATGGATCACCTCAGGGTGGTAGATATGAGTGGAACATATCCATAGAGAAGGATAGGCGGAGATGATAGATATATGAGACAAATACCTTAGGGGCACCTTTTTAGTTGTGTGTATGCTCTATAGAGTGGATTTATTCATGAGTGCTTTGATGTATTTGAAGACACATTTGTATGAGAACATAGATAATATGATATGGGAACTATTAGTTGTGTTGATGATGGGTGTGATATTTTATGTGTATGTTCATGATGTGCATGATATATATAGTTATATTTCTTGTATTTGGATGCTCATAGGTATGGATGTTCATGAATCTTATGTGTATGTCTAATGGTGGCATGTGGAAGGATAAATATGGCTATTGAAAACTTTACCATTATCTTGACAACTAATTATGGCTATATGATTATCTTATTGTAATGAACCTAAGTTCATTCAATAGATATTAGTGAAGTTGAATTAGGAAGCATGGATTGTGCTTTATTATACACATTTTACGTTTAAAAATATGGGTCTAATTTTTGCGATATTGAAAGTTAGTTAAATTTCTTCAATAGTATATCCAAGGTATAGGGATATATTAGTGGTAGGAGTAGTGTAGGATAAAAAGGAGAATGTATAAAGAGGGGAAGGTCTAGAAAGGTAATGACATGGTAATGGAAGGAGAAGTTACACTATAAGGTTAGATTTCATAAGATAAGGAGGAATGGTATGAAGAACATATCTGTATAGGATAGTGCTAGTAGTAACAATGGTGTGAACATATATAAAAGGATGGGAGATAAGAAAAATACTAGTGGAGAGAAAGGCGGTAGGACATGGGTGGTGGATCCATGGAAGTGGTAACTATAGTATGATAGGAGGAATCATTATAAGAGGATGAAGGGTAGATGGATGCATAGAGGGTACAACATTATTAAAATCCATTAGAGTGGTAATATTATGAATAGTATTAATTCCCTAAGGATAGCCACCTAATACATTATATAAATTACTAGCCAACGAGTGAGGATATTTAGGGTGGAGAGGTGCATCAATACGTAATTATCAATTTAGGAAAATATCTTGTTTACCAACATATGTATCTAAATCATAGTCTCAAGTGATCATTATTTTTCATCTTCTTTAATGTGGCTCTTTATATGGTTGTCATTAGCTATTATATAAAAAAATGATTCAATCGTCATTTTATTTGCTAGTCATATTAGAGTTAAGATGAAAACTCCATAAAACAAGATTTTAAAGGATATTAATTTAACTAGATAAAAGATCAAGGAAAACACTCTCAAACATGCAATATACCCCAATTGCTTAGACAATGCATATTTCCTAATAATGTGTGCAACTAAAAACTAATAACATGTAATGAATGGATGTAGGTGATAATAATTAAATAATCCTAATTGAACTAGGGTTGTCCTTTTTATATATTTAAAAAGTTGTAAGAGCATTGTATGAAATTGTAAGATGGGAATTACTTATGAAATGTTATATGACACATAAGAGAATAAAAAAGGGGGGTTACACTAGAATATTGATTAGAATTATGAAAATCATCAAGATCATCTTAAATAATGGGTTTGAATATGTCAAAAATGGAGTGTCGGTTATGAGGAGGAGGATTTGAATTTTTTTGACAAGATGTAAAGCATTTGCTAAATACATCCTATAAACCAAGTCAAGGAATATGATGTTGAAATTTGTGCCAAATTTGGTGCCATTTTTAGGTCATTATTTTGGCTCATGGCTTTGGTTAAACCACACTTTCTTTATGGTTTAAATTTTTCCTATTTATGGGTGCTTGAGATGGAGAAAGCATAATGATTTTGTAGGTATCATCATGCTACTAGAAATTACTCCATATTCACATGTTGATGATACTACTATAAGGGTATGCAGATGAATATTTTATTGTAAATGATATTATTATCAAATAATATAATTGGTTCATGTTTTTGGTTGTGGGATTTTTCTTCCAAGAGGATTTTCCCATGTACATAATTATGTTATAAATTTATAATTTATACATTTTTCTTGTAACTAAAATTAAATCTATTTATCCATAGCTTTGATTGTTGAAATGGGAAGGCATATTTCATTTACACAAGACAAAAATGTATGCAAAATGGGGAAGCAAAATACTGTATGTTGAAAACGCTTTAAAAACTTTCAAACAAATGCAATTTGAATTCAACAAATTTGAAAAAATTTGCATTTAGGGTTTCAAAATTAAACAAATAGATGCATTTTGAACTCTAAAAAAATTGAATTTTAAATACCTGGTGTTCGATATGCAAACCAGAATGATGAACTTTGGAGAGACGAAGTTAAATTTGCTTTCGTTGGAAAGAAAAACTCTATTTGGTCACCGTCACACTCTCAGTTTGCCGTACGTACCAAGGAAAGTGACTGGTAAATTTAGAAAGTGAAAATGACAGTTGAAAATGAGAGATTTTTTTTTGGTCATATTTACGGGGGTTCGGTCGAACCTATGTTCGACCGAGCCCATTTAAATATGATTTTGTAATTTAGGTTATATGGGTTTGGTCGAACCAGGGATTCGATCGAACCCATTGAATATGGGGAAAAGGAAAAAAGCGAAATTTCCTTCCTCTTATAAATTGTAAACCACTATTCTAAAGCCACCCATATTAATTGAATAATACAACATTATTTAATTAATTCACTTTTTCATCATTTTCAATGAATTAAATAAATTTTATTTATTTAATAAAGTCCTAAAAACCCTATTTCTACTATTAATTGAATAAAATGACATTATTTAATTAATTCATATTTCTATCATTTTAACCAATTAAAAATAAATAAAAATTATTTAATAAAGTCCTAATCTAACTTTATTCGTCCTCATTAATTAAATAACACCAATTATTTAATTACATCGCTAAATCACTTTATTCCTGTAAAGTTAATTGAATTATTAAATCATAATAATTTAATTACGACACTTTCCCTCTAAAAATTTGAATAATTAAATCAAACTATTCAAAACATCATAAAAAATCAAATCAAACTAATGCAACTTTATTTGTAAAAGTTGAACTTGATTTGCATGTTCAACTCCAAAATGAATGAATTAATTAAATCAATTAATTAATCATTCTCAACCACTTTCTTGATTGAGTAAATTATGATCCCTTGATTTCTCAATTTGATCTTGATAGATCAATCTATTCCTAATTGATAAAATTATGATTCCTTGACTGATCAATCTATTCCTCAATCCCACTGATCATTCAATCTATTTCTTCAACCAAACAAATTGTGCAATTTATTTTTCACAGATTATTCATGTCTAAATCCTCTCAACATCTCTCAAGGTCCATCGATCTTGATTCAACATTGTTTAATCCTAATCATCCATTTCAAATCACATTTTCTATATAACAAACCTCTTTCCTCAAAAAAGGATTGAAGAGTCAACATCATTTGCACTTGATGAAGTACTACTGATATTCACAATCACCATTGATAGAGCTTCAACATACCTTCAATCAATCATACACACATCATTCTCCAAGCTTTCACACATGAACTATGGAGGCTTTGTAGTGATACGAGCAACCACATGAATATACTCCAATATGAGATGGGTAACAATTTTGTTATTGAATTTAGTTGTTTTTGATGCATTTAATTTACATGTTATTGAATTCAGTATTCTTAATTGTGCATTTCATAAGTGTAGGAATGGATCTTAGATTAGTGTTCTTGAATTATAGATTAGATTCTATTTCAATTATGTTTTTCTCATTTAGACTTTTATGATTTTCGTGCAAGAATGTGTGAGGGGGAAAATCATGGAAGTCTAGACGAGATAAACGTAATCGAAATAGAATCTAAACTATGATTCAAGAACACTACTCTAAGATATATTCCTACACTTACAAAATGTGCACAATTAAGAATACTGAATTCAATGTAACTAAAATGCATCAAAAACAACTGAATTCAATAACAAAACCATTACCCATCTTGTATTGGAGTATATTCGTGAGGATGTGGTTGCTTGTATCACTGCGAAGCCTCCATAGTTCGTGTACAAAATCTTGAAGAACGATGCATGTATGGTTGATTGAAGGTATGTTGAAGCTCTATCAATGGTGATTGTGAATATCGACAGTACTTCATTGTGTAAATGATGACTCTTCAATCCTTTTTTGTGAGGAAGAGGTTTTTTATATAGAAATTGTTATTTGAAACAGACAATCAGGATTAAACAATGTTAAATCAAAATCAACGGTTGAAAGGTGTTGAGAGGATTTAGACATGAATAATTTGTGCAAAATAGATTGTCTAATTTATGTTTAGAGAAGAAGAAATGGGGGAAATTGAGTGTCATTTCAATTTTCTATTTTGAACCAATGATTTTTGAGGGGCTATGGCTCTCTTGCATTTCTAGGATTTTTCACCTAAAAGGAGAGAGAGGCCGAAAATCGTGGTGGTTCACTCAAACTAATGCAAGTACATGATGAAAATATGACTAAATGGAATGATCTAAATTCAAATAACTGATAAAATATATTGATTATTTATGAAAAACTAAAGAACTATGAAGTGTTTGAAAACATAGTGTTGTATGCAAAAAGACCTAGAAAATGTAAACAAACAATAACAAAAATTAATGAAACTAAAGAGGTGCACCTAGAAAATTGTTGGAGATGGAATGGAGATTGGAAATACTGTTAAATCTGAAAATTTGACCTACTAGGACTCATTTTCCATTCTGGGTGAATGGGAAACTGTTTCAGAGCCCGTTTCAGATAGATGGGTATCTAAAACTGCAAAAAACACTTTTCAAGTATGGTAGTGGGACTCATTCACCACTAATGGTGAATGAGTCCAATTCTAGATTTTTGAAAATTCAAAAGTGGAAACAGGAGCCCTCGGTCTGTACTTCAATTCCTAACAGGTGTCTTCCTTTAAAACTCTTATTTTCAGCACTGTAAGTGTCTTTTAGTGGATATTTTGACTTGGTCAACAACAAGATGTCTTCAACAACTTTTCAAATCAATCCTTAATGATTTCCAAGCCTTTAAGATACCTAAATTTGCAAACACACAAGAAAATAAGGAGAAATGTTGGATGTTAGGGCATGGGGGTTTGCCTTGGTAAAACCCCTTTTGGGTAATTAAACCAAATGAAGAAATAATATGAATCATGGAAATGAAATAATGGAATTAGTACCTTTCCATGATGATTGATCTTGAATTTCTAAAACAATAGATGAAGATTCTTCCCTTGAATGCCTTAAAAAGTTATCTTGATGACTTAGAATGCTAAAACCTTAGCTTGCTTGACTTAAGATGAATAATGATTGATGAAAGAATAATGGATTAGTGTTGAATTATGGTTTAGAAGCTTGATTTTATAGGAAATCCACCTAATTTACCTATTAATTTTATCCCCAAGGCTGACATGAAGAAAAATTAAACTTAAAACCTAATTTTTCTAGCTTAAACCCCAAAAATGGCTTAAATGGGACTCATTCGCCATCAAGGGCGAATGGGTCCCACTTGGATGGGACTCATTCACCCCTAATGGTGAATGGGTCCCACAAGGGCCATTATGCCAGTTGGAATGCCTAGAAATGAAGAAATTAGGTTTATATGGTGATTTTGTTGGGTATTTGATCTAATTATGCCTTAGGATGCACAATATGGGGTCATATGGGCCTATTAATGATGAGATAAAGGATGAATAAGGAAAAGGACACAAATTTCAATGTGAAAGTGTGATTAAATACACTTTACATCATTAAAATAGACTCCATACAACCTAGAAAGTAACACCATCCAATGTGAATGCGTAAAACACATTACAACACTAGATTAAAGTCATATTTAACTTACAAGACTTTTAGATTAATGTGATAATCTCATTAAATATATTTTAATTAAGGGGAGAATAGGTTCATTATACTTAGATGCTTAATACAAGTCTAGAAAAGTGTGAAAGCCATTTACAACACTTTACAACACCTTTACAAGACATCAATAAATGCATCTTATTCAGTTTACAAGGGTCCAAGGCCTAGTGTGGACATGTAAAACAACTCACAACACTAAATCAAGATGTTATTAAGTCCAATTTGTCATTAATTATTCCCATATGAAGCAAGAAATACTTTTTTCTATGGTACTGTTGCCTCTATTTCACCTACAGTTAAATCAGGTGAGATAATCAAATGTTAGATCTTCAGAGGCCAGTGGGATATTCACACAAAGGACAAAGACTCTACATCTGTTGCTAGGTCATGGGGAACTCAGTGGGAGAAACTACCCTAGGAAGATTCGGCATGAAAATCATCCAAGGGGAAATTCGACAAGACTCTCCTACTGTCTTGCCGACTAACTGTTTGATTCTTTCCATCCTGTGTAGGTCGTTGAGACCTAATTTGTGTCATGTCGAACGAGCCTGTAGAGCCTATCGCTATAATGGAGAGGCTTCAGTATGACCTCTTACTGCGTGGGTTTCCTTGGCCAATAGGCCATTCAATTGTCATTCGCCAAGACTCTCAACGACCACGGGCTTTGGGGAGACCTACAACGCTTGGTGAGAGGTCCCAGCAAAGGTTAAATGTCTCGCCGATGTGTGAAGAGTCTCAGAGTGAGATGTACTTTTGGAAAAGGTGAGGGGCTTCACAAGGAGGTCTTGGCGAGGATGAAAGTCTGGCCGAAAGGGAAGGATGGGCCTCTATGTAGTTATCTTCGGCAGGAGTCCTGCCAACACAAAGGAGCCTTGATGTAACTATGGGACTTCGCAGGAATGTCTCACCGGCATCAAATGTCTTGTCGAAGGATGAAGGAGCCACCGAGGATAAGAGAAAGGCCTCGCCAAGACTAGAGGCTTTCACAGTAATGTCTCGGCGACTGGCAAGGGTTACGTCGATAGTATTTCACCAAGGAGTTCGGTAGGAGTCCCGCCGACAACAAAAAGACTTCACAGAGAAAGAAGACTTTGGCATAAGGTTATACCAAAGTAAGAATGTCTCCCCGACTATGTATATTGTGGTTCATCCGTGGAGCTAGGAGATATTGGCATTATGTCTCAGCGACCCGAGGCTAGTTGAGGTCTTTCTGAGTAACAGGGTGCATTCTACATGATGTCTTGCTGACAGTGGAATGTGACAGCAATGGAAAATGGATGGAAGCTATCGCCATAAGGTCTGGCTGACAAGAAGTCTCCTTGGCACGTAGAAAAAGGGCCCTCGGTATGTCTAAGGGATCTCACTGAGATGTCTCGGCGATGACGTGAGGTCTCCCCGAAACGAGGGGCCTTCGGCATAACATTTGAAGTCGCAAGGACCTCTTCCCAACCGACAGGAGTCAGGACGAAAGAAAAGGAGTCGGCCGAGGGTTCATACTTTGGCGTGAGTCTCACCGAGCAGTAAGGCTTTCAGAACAAAATGAAATTTGCCAAGGAGAGAGGGAAGTCTGCAAGAGGTCTCGGTGATGGAAGGCGTCTCAGTGAAAAAAGCAGATATCGGTACAACATTTGGTCCTCACTATGTTGTCTTGTCGATGCCTCCAATAGAATTGGTATGTTTTTTCGGGCTCATTAAGAGCTCTCAGCGATAGCTCCATGTTATGCCGATAAATTCAGAGGAGCATAATCGCATCGGCGAGACACTTTCAGTGTCTCACCGAGATGTGATTCTAATCGAAGAGCTTTCGAGCACCCACAGAATCCGCATAGAACACACTTGACCAATCGGGGGGAGCTAGAGGCAAGTCATGGCAGCTTGACCAGCAGAAAGAAATCAACAGAATGTGAATGCAACATGTATCTGTTGCAAGCTCAGGGCATTCAAGGTGCAGCTGAAGTAGCTCAATAAGACACAAGGACAAAGGAATGAATGTGGTGGTTGTAGAAATATCAGGGGGGACTTCTTCAAAAATGTTTTCTTCACATCGACACCAACAATAGGGACACGCGGGCTTCAGTATTAACTTCATCCGAAAGATCTGAGGGTAGATTTTTCTGGGCTTGATAATTTGTAGGCCCTAATGGGCCTATATTAGTCTGTATATAAGGCATTTTTGGCCTTTTGTAAATAGTTCCGATTATGCATTCAAGGGAGTTAGTGATTTTTTATCAATCCTTTCTCAATTAATGTATGTTTTTGTAACTCAACTGGAATCCTGAATACAACACAGATTTACCTTGGAAGCTTGTGTTCATGTTTGTATTGATTCTCATTTTTGTATGTTTCTTTTGAACATGCAAGTCTTTAACTGTGTTTTATAATTTTGTATTCATATCTTAGAGCTGTGAAATTAATCTTTCCTTCCTGAGATGTGTATGTAGTTCAAACCTGTTAGGACTAAAGCATTAAATCTGAAAGAGGTTGTTATGAGAATAACAATTAGGCTTTCAAGTGTATGTTCTTCTTGTGTTCATTTCATGATTTCTCAAACAGTTTGGTGTGCTGCCCCAGTGGCTGAGGAGACTGTGCTCTGCCATGCTGAGAATCCATGGGGCTGGGGTGAGTGCCCAGAGGGGTTGGGCCGACCCAGAGCAGCGAGACAGTCCCGCGCTCCCAGGAGCCAGCAAATTTTTGCCAAACTGCTGCAGGGGCGACTACAGGTAGGCTGGGTTGCAGACATTTAGGGCAACTCGTGGGTCTCAGAGAGCTGCCAGGAAGCCTTGCTTTGCTCTTTGACTACAAGGAAAGGAAACCAGAATTCCATGCCTAGAAGGACCCAGGCAAAATGGGGCCGCAGACTAGCATCTGCAAGAAACAGGAGACAGAGACTAAGGCTCAACAGGCTTCAGAGGAAGTCACTCACTGCTGAGATACCGTTGGGCCGCAACAAATCAAAAAAAAATGACACTTCAGGAATCTCATGCATTTTCAATGGGAGAGTGTTTTGAAATTGTTTGTAATGATATTCCAATGGCAGCCTTGAAGAGTCTGCCAATTTTCACGGGAGAAGATCAAACTACTCCCATTGAACATTTGAGAGATGTGGCTTCATTATGCGGAGTCCACCACATAACCGAAGAGGACGTCGCAGTGAGATTGTTAGTTGCTTCACTGAAAGGAAGAGCTGTGTAGTGGTACAGGAGCCTACCGGTTAGTTCAATTGCAACATGGGATGATTTTGGAGAAAAATTACATAAGCAATTCCAAGACAGGTCTGACAACTTGTCTCTATTGGAGCAACTGACTATAATAAAGAGGGCCCCGCAAGAGCAGATGAATGACTTCAACTTCAAATTTCAAAGAACTTGGGATAGAATCCCTGCAACGGTGAGGCCACCTCCAGAGTATGCATTCCTATACTTTTTGAGAGCTTTGAACAGTGATATAGCTATCATGATACAATCAATGGGAGGAGTGTCTCTACCAAATGCCTTTGAAACAACTATTAGAGCTGAAAATAGCTTAATACAAGCTGGTAAGCTTGCCCCCAGACCACCAATGCTAATATTTCCAGAAATTCATGCAAACATCCCTTTGCAAATACCTCCTTTCACACCTCTACCAGTTGTATCAACGTTATCAATTGTTGTTCAAACCATTGACAAGCAGGAAAGTGTGGCTTCAAGCTCATCAAATGAATTACAAGAGATCAAAAGTCTTTTACAGACTTTTGGTAACAAGTTGGTGAATTTGGAAAAGCAATAGACCTATTTCAGGCCTTACCAATAGCAAAATTAGGCCTCAAGTCAGCCTTTTCAAGGTCAGCAGCAACAATTCCAAGGGAATAGATAGTAGTATCAGGGTAGTTATCAAGGCCCAAGATAGAGTGTGAACACAAGGCCTTTTCAGGCCTATGCTCCAGCACCTGTTAGTGTAGTCAGGGACCTGGTTCCCACTCAAAAAAACTTAGCGGCTGATTATGAGTGGTGCTACCCTTGTAACCAGCCTCATAATCAAGCCACTTGTTCAAATAGACTCATCAATCAAGCACTGATGGTACAAAATGCTTCAGGTTCGCAGTAGGGTGCATGCAATGATGCATCTTCACAATATCAGGACCAATTTAGCAATGATACAACCTTGCTTAATTGGCAAGGTCAAGAATTTTGTGGGTTGAATGAGGATAGCTCTCTAGTTGTAGCTAATACCAGGGCCAAAAAGAGAGAATTTGAGCTAGACCAAGTAGCTGATAGAGGAAAAGTGTCAGCTGTGGAGCCATATTCATCTCGAGTGACTAGTGTTTTGCAAGGAAATCAGCAACTCCCAGTTAAAGAACAGTCACGCTTACAAGCTGATCACACTGGCGTAAAGGTACATAATAAAGTAAATCTAGTTGTACCTTTTAACATTCTTGATAGTATGAAAAAGACAAATGTGACGATGTCCATGTGGGATTCATTAGTCATCCCTAGTCAGAAGGATATTCTATGTTCAGCCTTGTCAAATCTTAAGTTATCAGGTGAGTCTGAATCCCCATTAGGTTAAAATAGGGTAGTTTTGGCAAATAATGCTTAGGCAGATGATAAACATTCCAGCAAAGAGACTGAAAAACAAGTTAAACCACCCCCTTTCTATGTGTCTGTGATTATTGGTGATAAATTAGTCCATAACTGTATGGTAGATAGTGGGGCTAGCAGCTTCGTCATGCCAAAACAGATTGCTGACAAACTTGGACTAAAATACCAGCCTTTGGAGAAGGGAGTGATCCAATTGGATGGCACTTTGGTTAACACTTTGGGTATTGTCAAGGATTTAAACCTCACTCTCCATGCTTGTCCAAACTTTTCAGTCCCTCAAGACATATGTGTCATAGACCTTCCACCTTTCTTTTCCTTGTGTTCATCTAGAGACTTTACAGCCAAGATAGGCGGTTATATGTCAGCTGATTGGTCACATATGCTATTTAGAACGAGATATGGGACTAAAGTTACCATCAAGTCTGAAAGATTGGCCAAAGAACACATTGAGCCATATAACCCAAGCCCCATCAATGCTGCTCCTTCTACTGCAAATGCAAATTGTGTTGTGTTTACTGACAACGAACTAGCTGCTACTCAAGAACTCCAATCAAAAGTTGTTCCTGATGTGCTGCTGCATGAATGGGCGGTTGAAAATGTATCAGATAGTCCTGAAGACCTTATTCAAGATGCTGGTATGGGCAACTATGTCATTCTTGAGCCTGATATAGAGATCCCAAACTTGGAGAAAGAGGTAGATCAGTTGTTGCAATCACTTAATGGACTTTGGGAGATGTTCTTTGATGGTTCCAGAAGCAAAAATGCGCTGGAGGAGGTGCAATGCTGGTATCTCCGCAAGGTGATAAGTACTATGTTGCTTTTCGTTTTGCTTTTGCATGCTCCAATAACACTGCTAAGTATGAAGGCCTTGTTCAAGGTCTAGAGTGGGCAAGAAAGAGAGGAATAACCAACTTGAAAGTCTATGGGGACAACGAACTAATTGTTAATCAAGTAAGGGGCCTGAATGTTGCCAAGAATGACACATTAAAGTCTTATAGAAACAGAGTGTGGAACATGCTTGATGAATTTGATGCCTTTAATTTAGTGTCTATCCCAAGAAATTAGAATAAGCATGTTGATAGGATCGCAGCCATTGGAGCACAGTTTGATATTCCAAATGACATCAGAAAGGAGAAGGTGCAGTAGTATGTGAAGGTTGTAGTCAGACCCTCAATTCATGACAACAACATTCACTGGCAAGTCTTTTACAGTGATGAGTAGATCCTTTCCTTCTTGCTCGAAGAAGATCAGTTCTCCATGGTGAATCAAGCTAAACTCAAGCAGCAGTATGGTGATCAAGTCATATAGCTAGAGACAAATAAATTACCCAAAGTCTTGGTTACCTTAGAGTCAATTTTCAGTACCGATGATCAGCTCAAAAAGGGTAGAGCTGGATTGCAAATCAAAGAAGAACACTATGAAGAGCTGGAGATTTTCAAAGGTAAACTTCTTAAGATAGGCAAACTTTGTTCACCAGAAGATAGACAAGCTTTTGTTGCTTTGTGCCAAGAATTTCATGATGTCTTTGCTTGGGAGTATTCATATTTGAAAGGATTTGATCCCCATATTGCTTAGCATACAATTGAATTAGAACCTAACGCCAAGCCAGTAAGGCAGAAACAAAGACCCTTGAATCCTAAACTTGAGCCCCTAATGATTAAGGAGCTGACTAAACTAGTTGAGGGGGGTATTGTCTTCCCTATCAAGCACACTTCATGGGTTTCTAATCTTGTACCAGTTAGAAAGAAAAATGGTGAGATAAGGCTCTGTGTAGACTTGAGGGATCTTAACCGATCCTCTCTAAAAGACCACTACCTACTACCCTCCATGAAACAAATCTTACAAGAGGTTGCTGGTTCTAAAAGGTTTTCCTTACTAGATGGTTTTTCAGGATATAATCAGGTACTGGTTAAAGAGGAAGATTAGTTCAAGACTGCTTTTACAACTAAATGGGGCACCATGGCATACAAAAGGATGCCTTTTGGTTTGTCCAATGCTAGTGCCACGTTTCAGAGAGCCATGGACATGGCGTTTCAAAGTTTGATCAACAAGATTATACTGATTTACCTAGATGACATCACAATTTATTCTAAGAATGCTATTGAACATCTGTTACATCTTAAGCAAGTGTTTGAAAAATGTAGAGAGTTTGGTATCTCCCTCAATCCAAAGAAGAGTATCTTTGCTGTCCATGAAGGGAGACTATTAGGACACATAGTGTCAAAGCAGGGAATCACTATCGACCCTCAAAGAGTCAGAGCCATACTTGAATTGCCACTGCCTAATCACAAGAAGGGCTTACAGAGCTTTTTGGGACAGATCAACTTTATGAGAAGGTTCATTCCAGATGTGGCGAACCTGCTACAACCTCTAACAAACATGTTAAAAAAGAATGCAGTCTTCGGTTGGACAAAGGAGGCAAAGCACAGTTTTGGAGAAATCAAGGAGGCGTTAGCATCTACTCCGACATTGGTAAACCCTGACTTCTCTAAAGACTTCTTTTTATATGCTTTTGGTAGTGGTGGTGCAATCTCTGCTATGCTAGTTCAGAAGAATAGCGACAATTTGGAGCAACCCATAGCCTTCTTTAGCCAAATACTTGCTGATTACGAAGAAAGGTATACATTTGTTGAAAAGCACGTTCTCTCTATGATTAGAAGTCTGAAGAAATTTAAACCTTTGCTTTCAAACAATAAGGTTCATATCCTAGTTGCGCACTCAAGTGTAAAGGAATTTCTGTTGAATAAGGATCTGAATGAAAAAGAGCAAGATGGATCACTAAGGTCATGGAGTATGATGTAGATATTAGCATCACCAAACTAATTAGAGGTAAAGGTCTTTGTGAACAGCTTGCTTCAGGGTCGAGCAGTGAAAGTGAATTAGAAAAGGATGTTGTGCTTGCCAATTCAAATGAGCCTCAGAATGCTCAAGATGACGTGCCCATAGGGACAACTAATTGGGTTCAAGATATGACCCAATTTTTACAAACTGGTCAATACCCATTAGGTCTGAATAGAGCCAAAAGAAGATACTTTAGACTATAATCCATACCATATGTGTTGATGGGCAATGTTCTTTTTAAGAAGGATCTGAATGGTGTCTTGTTAAGATGCATTCATAGTGACCAAATTGAAAAAGTGCTTCATGAGTTTCATGACGGAGCTTCAGGAGGTCACTTTGCTCCTAGAACTACTGCCTGGAAGGTCATGAGAGCTGGTTACTACTGGCCCAACTTGTTCAAGGATGTGTATGCCTGGTCAAGAAAGTGCATCAAATGTGCTTTGTTTTCAAGAAAGGAAAGACTGCCCGCTATGCCTCTACATCCAATTCAAGTAGAGCAGCCATTTATGAGATGGGGCATTGATTTCATCGGTCCAATAAACCCACCTTCCAGTTCTGGTCACAAATGGGTACTTACAGCCACTAATTACTTTAAAGGGTGGACAAAAGTGGTTGCAATGAGGGAAGCAAAAGAATCCTCAGTGTTGAACTTCTATGAAGATATAGTCACCAGGTTTGGAGTGCCTGACTCCATCATATCTGATAATGCTCTTGCATTCACGGGTCTAAGGGTAACCGGCTGGGCCGTTAACCATGGCATTCATTTGAGCACATCTTCAAATTATTACCCTCAAGGTAATGGCCTAGCTGAGAGCACAAATAAGAACCTCATCAGAAACATTAAAAGAACCATAGAGGACAACCAAAGGACCTGGCCCAATAATTTAAAGAATGCACTTTGGGAAAATAGAGTGACCCCTAAGAGGTTTGTTGGTAACTCGCCATATATGTTGGTCTATGGTAAAGAGGCAAGATTGCCACTATTCGTAGAGCTTTCGGCTCTTGATATTGTTTGCCAGTTGGAAATGTTTGAGGAGCAGGACCCAATGTCTGTAAGGTATGCAAAGCTCATGGAGCTCGAGGAATCAAGGGACAGAGCAATGAAAACGTTGGAGGATCATTAGCTCTAGACAAAGAAGACATTTGACAAAAGGGCTACAGCAAAATTTTTTAAGGAGGGAGATCTCGTGCTAAAATGGGATGTTTTAAAAAGTAGGCCAGGCCATCACACCAAGTTCGATAACATATGGACTGGTTCGTTTATTGTCATAGGCTATAAAGAGCACAATGCTTATCAACTGGCTACGACAGAAGGGGATCCGCCTCCTATCCCAGTTAAAGGGATATACCTTAAACCCTGCTTTCAAGTCTAATAAGTGCCTTTCTTGTACATACCTAGTTAATTTTTATGTTTTCAATAAGTGCTTTGCACTATGGTTCGTTTGTTTTCCATTTTGCTCCTTTCCCTAATGTTGTTTTAGCGCGAATTTTTCTCTAAAGTTTTCCACTGTTTTGTTTTTTGGCAACCTGTAATGACCCGTGGATCTCATAAGGTTGAGGCCATGTGCAAGAATGACATTTTATTTGTTCTCTAAGTTTTCTAACAACTCCATGCCCAATGGATAGGCCTAGTCACTGGTTGTCATGTTTAGCGAGCAAACATCCCGCAAAGGTCACCAGAATTGTTGCCTCTATTTCACCTACAGTTAAATCAGGCGAGATACTCAAATGTTAGATCTTCAGAGGCCAGTGGGATATTCACACAAAGGAAAAAGACTATACATCTGTTGCTAGGTCATGGGGAACTCAGTGGGAGAAGCTACCCTAGGAAGATTCGGCATGAAAATCATCCAAGGGGAAAGTCGGCAAGACTCTCCTACTGTCTGGCTGACTGATTGTTTGATTCTTTCCATCCTGAGCAGGTCACTGAGACCTAATTTCTGTCATGCCGAATGAGCTTGCAGAGCCTATCACTATAACGGAGAGGCTTTGGTATGACCTCTTACCGCATGGATTTCCTTGGTCGATAGGCCATTCAACCGTCATTCGCCAAGAGTCTCGGCGACCATGGGTTTCGGGGAGGCCTATAGTGCTTGGTGAGAGGTCCCAGCGAAGGTTAAATGTCTTGCCGATGTGTGAAGAGTCTCAGAGCGAGATGTGCTTTCAGCAAAGGTGAGGGGCTTCGTTGGGAGGTCTTGGCGAGGATGAAAGTCTCGCTGAAAGGGAAGGATGGGCCTCTATGTAGTTGTCTTCGGCAGGAGTACCGCCGACACAAAGGAGCCTCAATGTAACTATGGGACTTTGCCGAAATGTCTCGCCGGCATCAAATGTCTTGCCGAAGGATAAAGGAGCCACCGAGGATAAGAGAAAGGCCTCGCCAAGACTTGAGGCTTTCGCAGTAATGTCTCAGCGACCGGCAAGGGTTACGCCGATAGTATTTCACTAAGGAGTTTGGCAGGAGTCCCACCGACAACGAAAAGACTTCGCAGAGAAAGAGGACTTCGGCATAAGGTTATACCGAAGTAAGAATGTCTCCCCGACTATGTATATGGTGGTTCATCGATGGAGCTAGGAGATATTGGCATTATGTCTCAGGGACCCAAGGCTGGTTGAGGTCTTTTTGAATAACAGGGTGCATTCTATATGATGTCTTGCCGACAGTGAAATGTCACAGTGATGGAAAACGGATGGAGGCTATTGCCATAAGGTTTGGCTGACAAGAAGTCTCCTTGGCACGTAGAAAAAGGGCCCTCGGTATGTCTAAGGGATCTTGCTGAGATGTCTCGGTGACGACATGAGGTCTCCCCGAAACGAGGGGCCTTCGACATAACATTTGAAGTCGCCAGGACCTCTTCCCGACTGATAGGAGTCAGGTTGAAAGAAAAGGAGTCCGCCGAGGGTTCATACTTTGGCATGAGTCTCACCGAGCAGTAAGGCTTTCAGAATGAAACAGAATTCACCAAGGAGAGAGGGAAGTCTGCAAGAGGTCTCAACAATGGAAGGCGTCTCAGCGACAAAAGCAAATATCGGTATGACATTTGGTCCTCGCTATGGTGTCTTGCTGATGCCTCCAGTAGAATTGATATGTTTTTTTAGGCTCGCTAAGAGCTCTCAGTGATAGCTCCATGTTATGCTGATATATTCAGAGGAGCATAATCGCATCGGCGAGACACTTTCAGTGTCTCGTTGAGATATGATTCTAATCAAAGAGCTTTCGACCACCCATAGAATCCGCACATAACACACTTGACCAATCGGGGGGTGCTAGAGGCAAGTCATGGCAGCTTGACCAGTAGAAAGAAATCAATAGAATGTGAATGCATCACGTATCTGTTGCAAGCTCAGGGCATTCAAGGTGCAGCCGAAGTAGCTCAATAAGACACGAGGACAAAGGAATAAATGTGGTGGTTGCAAAAAGATCAGGGGGGACTTCTTTGAGAATGTTTTCTTGACACCGACACCAACAACAGGGACACGTAGGCTTCAACATTAACTTCATCCGAAAGATCTAAGGGTAGATTTTTCTGGGCCCGATATTTTGTAGGCCCTAATGGGCCAATATTAGTATGTATATAAGGCATTTTTGGCCTTTTGTAAATAGTTCCAATTATGCATTCAAGGGAGTTAGTGATTTTTTATCAATCCTTTATGAATTAATGTATGTTTCTGTAACTCAGTTGGAATCCTGAATACAACACAAATTTTACCTTGGAAGCTTGTGTTCATGTTTGTATTGATTCTCATTTTTGTATCTTTCTTTTGAACATGCAAGTCTTTAACTGTGTTTTATAATTCTGTATTCATATCTTAGAGCTGTGAAATTAATCTTTCCTTCCTGAGATGTGTATGTAGTTCAGACTTGTTAGGACTAAAGCATTAAATTTGAAAGAGGTTGTTATGAGAATAGAAATTAGGCTTTCAAGTGTATGTTCTTCCTGTGTTCATTTCATGATTTCTGAAACAGTTTGGTGTATCACCCTAGTGTAGTCCTTTAATTTATGTACTCCTTATCCCTTTCCCTTCAAAGAATCAGCAGCTTAGGTGATACCCAAAGGAAGTCAGCCTTCTCCAGAGGTTCATTTTAGTTATAGGTGACCCATAGCCTTGAGATGATCTCATGTTGCTCTAGAATGCTTAGTTTTTTGTAAACTCTGCACAGGGTGCAATTCTAGGTGACAACAGGTACATTTAGCCCCCACATTAGTGAAAGGATGAAATTGCTTCAAACTCACACTAAAGTAGACATTCAAGAGAGATCCAAGTGTTCTAATGTAGATAGTTTAGGATAACAAAGATTAAGGAAGTGGCCAAGCCCCTAGGATCCAAGATCCTAAGTCAAGCCGACACAAGTGCAAAAGGACATGCGCAAGGTGAATGATTTATAACTAAATAAGATTTGTGATCATGTAATGGAAATGAATAGAAGGGAGAGAACAAATAAAAATGAGGTGGATCAAGCTTTGACCATTTTTCCAACACATGGATCAGATCTCGGTTGTTTATCCAAAACTTCATACTCACTTTGAGGCCAAAAAACTTTAGGCTATCCATTGGGTGAGAATTCCTAGAAGGTGAGAAACCTACACTCATGACTAGTATGCAGTCACACACATGCAGGTGGCTATGGGGAAATTCATGCCTCAAAATGGGCTTCTCACTCAACCATATAAAATTTATACCTCATGATAACTTTAATAATGTGCCACAAGGTAAAATGTCATTTCGTGCTCCATGAGACAGACAAAGCTTTGTATGCTTAGAACTCATGAACAAACAGGATGGCTCCATAGGCATGTAAGTTATGATATGCAAGGTGGCCATATAACAAATCCAAAATGCAACATGCAAAATAAAATGTTCAAAGGAGTCTTGCTTAGTTCATGTGAGGTCTTTAACTTAGGGAACATTGTGTCTAATGTCTCCAAGAGAGGACCAATCAAAGTTCATAGAAAATTCACAGCTTAGGGGATGCAATGCATCACATCAAGCCACTAAGAGGAATGTAATATGCTAAGATAGATCACTCTCATGAAGGAAATCACACCCAATGTCATCCACAAAGCGACAAACACATCATATGAAGTAACAAGGCTACACTAAGAACCAAGAAAAAGGAAAAAAAATGCAAAATGAATAATGCCAATGTATTCCCCAATTTTAAATGAATTGCTACACACCGTTCTGTGAGAAATTATTTGAAAGTAGCAAATGAAAAATTCAAAAAAAAAGAGAAATAAAGACATGAGAGCCAACTTGAAAAGCCCTATGTCAATTCATATGTTTTCAAGTAAGGTTATGTCATGAAGAGAGGTAATATGTCACATGTGAGCCAACTTAAGGCATGTCGTCCACATCTCAGGCTTTCTCTTAGATGTTCATGAAAGGAAGTCAACTAGTCGTAAGAGGTAACAACAAAGGACATACGAGGACAAGGCTACCTAACCCCTTGCCCCCACTTAGTGTAGGATAAGGGTGAGCCAAATAGGATGAAAGTATGTTTCAGTTAGAGGAACTAGGTGCTTCAATATGAATAAGAGCACCATATTCCTTGAGAAGTTGGGACTTTGTTTTTTAAAGCCTTGGATGAAAATGGAGATAAGGGAAGGAACCATAGATCTTTGAAAGAGTATAACATGTTATTGTGCTTCATGTGTTCATTATATTCATGTGAAGGAGGTAGATTGTATTCAATACCATAATAATCTTTCAATTTAGATGAAGGGGGTATATACTTTTGAGAAGAATTGGTTTCTCCATGAGAACACAAATTCTTTGTAAAGTTATTTGTCATTGCTTCATGAGGGATGGGAGTTATATAGCCCCCATCACCACCATGGGGTATGTTGGAACTATAAATTTTTTAGCATTTTCACATGTTTTCCATAACCTTAAGTTTCCATTGGAATCCTTTTCATAAATGTAGGGGTTTATTTTCATATCATTTTGCTCATATTTTGCCCATGTTGCCCATCGAATCCATTGAGTCACGCATCTTTTGCATTCTGGTGCCTATCGGCATGAGTTCATTAGGCTCTCCCCGATCCATGTTGTGTCTTCTGCTAGCAAAACATCTATGTTGCCTATCAGCAAGACGTTTTAATGTCATGGCGACTGAATTTCATTCATTGGTAGTTATCGGCATAACAATTTCATCGTTTCGGCGATGAGAGTGTTCATATCGGCATGAGTCAGGATCATCGGTGTAATGCTTCACCGAACACATCATGTTTCACTGACCCATGTTTGAAAGACACATATCGGCATAGGAATCATATTCGGGTGAAGGTCATAGCGAAATATGAATGTCTTGTCGAAAGGCGTTTCAAAGGTTCTATCGGCAAACGATTGAGGCATCGATATAATGTCACGACAATCTCCACATGTCATACCGACTGTGCACAAGTATTCATTTCGGCCAAATTGATGAGTATCAGTGTAAGGTCATAGCAAAAACATTTTGTCTCTCTGACTGGTGCATGTGGAAATGTTTCGGCCAAGCTAAAGGTTTTCGGCAGGTGGTCTTGGCGATTGAGCATTGTCTTACCGATTAGCGACGAGGAATGTACATCGGTGAGACTAAAGTATATCAGAGTAGTGTCTTGTCGATAAGATGTGAAGGGGGTCATCAGCAACAGGTGGACTCAGTCAGTAAGAAAACCAAAATGTCTTGGCGATCTATGGAGAGGTGGTCTTCGGTGAGAGTTTCAACGAAATCAGGGTGTTTCACCGATAGAGCACATCGGGATAAGTCTCAGCGAATGAGGTGAAGGAATGGGTTCGGTGTAACTTTTGGCATCAGTATGAGTCTCTTCGAAGGCTCATTGTCTTGCTGATGAATGGCTTCATCAGTAAGACTTATTTCAGTCGGTAAGAAAACTAAAATGTCTTGGCGAGGTGCCCGGTCTCGCCGATGGAGCACAGGGGGACTTTGTCGGCAGGAGTTTACTGTTGTCTTGGCGACTCGGGAGATAAAGGAACTTTCGGCGGAACAAGGTGGATTCTCTATAAGGTCTTCCCAACATGATTAAGTTATAGCGACAGTGAGTTAGAACAAGGTGCATTTCGGTGAGAGGCTCCTTGGGTCTCGACGAATGGAAGGCACAAGAAGTACATATCGACAAAACGTATTGTAATCTCTGTGATATCTCACCGACCCAGATGAGCTATAACAAATGCGAAGATGAAACTGAAAGGGAATAAAAGAATACTATATGGCTTCGTTGTGACAAACAGAATGCTACAGTGATGCACGGGAGACAAATGGGGTTTTAGGGGTTTTTGATATGATGTCTTCACGACTCGGATGTGTTATGGTGAGGCACATAAGACCAAAAGGATGATCAGTGATATTGTTTCCTTCGGCATACTCACGGGGATGTTACAGCAAATGATTGATGAAGTATTATGCACTGTGGCCGACATGAAAATTCCTAATTGCAACTGTTTGCCGATATTGGAATATGAAACAATGTGCTTGTTCGGATACTGATGTATAAATAATCACTCTCAATTGTAAATGAAGTAGTAGGTAAAATAGTAGGATAAAATAGATACAGTTCAGAGGAACACAATGTTCTGCAAAAAATGAGATTATGTTGCATATGTAAAATCATGGAGATATCAATGGAAGTCTTTTGATGTGTTGCAATTGTTTCTGGTATCAGTTGTTGGTCGTGTTTATTGAAAATATTATTGAAGTTGTCTCCAATTATGATGTTCTCTGATTGTTTGAATTGTTGTAACAAGTTTACCTCCAGTTTGTCAGTACACATTTGTTGTAACTGTGTGATCAATTAATTGGTTCTTTCCAGTAAAGATTAAATCCTCTAAGTTGATCATAGTAATTAGAAGATATCAATTGGATCATTTAAGAAGAACTCGGTAATTATAATCTTGCATGTTTATACAAGCTATAAACCAAATCATATGTTGAACAACTTGAATTCTTGCCAGAACAGAGTACTTATCTCAGATTTCTCTTGACTCCACATACCCTATAAGGCACTGGTCTCACCATTCACATCATTCAGTCTCATTCATATTTTTTTACATCTGTTAGTTGAGCATATTAGGATTTAGTCTTCATTTTAGTATATAATTTATTCCAATTTTGATCCATTTTGTCCACTTCCATATGCCATTGCGGATAAATTGTTGTAGGAAGGAAGATCATAGGTTAAATTTGCTTCATCTGTTATAGGTACACCTGCCTAGGTCTAGCAGCACCTGAAGAGTAGAAGGTTTAATTATTTCAAACGTTGTTCTGTTACCCTAAAACGTACCAAGAGATTGGCAACCTCTTGAGGTATCCTTGCCTGCATTTTTGAGAGCTAATAGGGTAATTTTACAAAACTAAGTTGAGTGAATGAAACAAAAGGTTGTTTTGGTTTAGATTGTGATATTTCACACTCTCCACTAAAGGTAGGTGTGAAACCCCAATTGTTACTAGAACTTGTATCTGAAAATGAAGCGTTTATGTATGACTCTTTGGACCATGAGGGTGAGATTTTGGAAACATTATTGAAAGGAGATGTAACATCTAACGACCCTCAATTATCACGAAGGAGTTTTGTTGTTGGTGAAGAGGTAGGATCAACTTGTATAGGTTCAAGTTTTGATTTATGAGTAAAAGAATTGGAAATTTTGTGATCAGTGGATTCATAGCTTCACTCATCTGCATCAATCATGCATATCTTATTATTTTACTCAAATTTCATTATATGGTGGAGAGTAGATGGGACTTCCTTCATAGCATGAATCCATGGTCTCCCTAGGAGAAGAGTGTATGGAAGGGGTCCTTGCATGATATGGATAAAGGTAGGCAACACTATAGGTCTAACCTTAATAGGTAATGTGATCATCCCTAGTGGTTGCCTATTAACATTGTTAAAGCCATGAATATGAACATCATTAAGTTGGATGAGATTTTTGTCCATTCCAAGTTTGTGTAGGAGGTCCAGGATACAAATATTAATTTCTGATCCATTTTCTATGAGGGTGTGCTTGATTAAAGTTTTGTTAATGATCATCTTTATCCTCAAGGGGTCATTATTGTTTTGAATTTCAAGTGAGGGTAACTTATGCTTAGAGAATGCAATTTCTAATTCGGTGAGTTGAATGGGACGAGAGGAGGATTTTACATTATTTGATTTTATGTAAGATTAGATTTCCTCCTTTATTTGCAACATTTATTGAAATAGAAACTTGAATGCTGGTGTTAGTTGAATAAGTTGCCATACAGATATATTAGTGTAGACACTGAAAAAGTCCTGATTGATACTAGATATCTGATTCTAAACAACTAACACCGTTTCTTCCAAAATCATTTTAAATTCATCAAACAATTGAATAATCAACATTATTTAATTAAGTTCAGCAAATTCAACTATTAATCAAATAATTAAATTTATTGGATTAATTCACCCTTCTTCTAACTAATTATTCATCTTATTTAATTAAATCAAATCATTTAATTAAATAATCTATTAATTCTCATTTGATTAAAAATTAATCAAATCAAATGTCACATCTCCTAATTCACTCCAATTAATTAATTCTAAATCAGCTTTCTAATAATCATTATCAATTTCTCCAACTTTTAACTCCTCAAGAGTTAAATCAACCATGGTCAACTAACTAGGTTGCACATGACAATAATTTCAATTAATTATTTAATTCATCTATTTTCCATCACCAAGGCATATTCCAAGGAGTATTCCTCTCAACCACCTTTGATTCAATTTCCCTCAATTTTTTCAAAAACCTCACATCATCTTACATTTGCAATAAATTCTCTACATTTCAAATCCTCTTATATCCTCTCAAATCTCATTCAATTCCTCTTACACCAATTTCAAATTCTCAACCAACAACCTTTACTTCTCTTCCATCATCCTCCACTCATACATTTTCCAAAATGTGCTCCACCTTCCTCCAATAGAATTGTGACACTTGCCACATTCTCATTAGCTCCTATTTTATCCCACATTCATCAAATCCTCACATTCTTCAACCCTTGGATTCTATAAATAGAAGCATTCTCTTCACAATATGCATCCACAATCTCATGTAAAGTCATTATGCTCATTTCATCCAATTGCTATCACTATCTTTGAGGGCGATTGGCATTCATCAAATCCATTTTCATCTCACATATACTTGCATCTTCATCATTTTAGCTTGAATTCATCACCACTTTGAAGTAATTTCATCATATTGCATCAACAATCTTGGAGCTTATCAAATAGGGATTGAGAAAGGGCCACTTTCCACATCAAAGTGACACCAATCCCCCTATGGGATGGAGGTTTGATCTATTTTGTGTGTTTACATGCTTTCATTTGCTTTCTTTTGTGCTTTTGTTTCATGTTTTCATCATTTATTATGATCAAGAATCACAAAGGGAATGATGTTTGTGCTAATTTGAATGACTAACCTTGTTTCTGTTTTCTTTGTTTAGCTTGGTGTAGATGATTGTTCACATTTTGGCACTAGAAGGAGGGATAACCATTTAATTTTTTGCTATTTTGGATTGAAAATCATGTTTTCGCATATTCTAGGAATCAGCATCGCCTTTGACATCACCAGAGTGTCGCTTTTGAAAATATATTGTTGCCTTTGCAAACAGAGTTTCCTTTGTCATCATAGTCGCCTTTGAGGTCCCTGGTTATTGCAAAGCGTCACTTTTATTTTTTTTACTAGAGTGTTTCCTTTGCCAAATAGTGTTTCCATTGCAATTATATAGAGTATTTTTGCAAATACAAAGTCGCTTTTGCAAATATAGCGTCACCTTTGCAAATAGGGTCGCCTTTGTTTTCTTGCTTTTGCACTCCATCTTAAAATGGTCATATCTTGGTCATATTTTGGTCTTTTTTGGATCTTTTTTTTGAAATGGGGTAGAATTTCATAAGCTATACAATGGTGTAGGTGTTTCTCAACTTTGATAGAGTTTAAATTTTCAATTTTTCCCCTAAATTCAAATCACATTGTAACTTGGTCTAAGTTTTAGGGTTTTTATCCTTAATCATTTATCTAACCCATCATATGTTATTTTCCTTTCATGCTTTAGGACCAACTAGAATTATTTTGGGCATAAAATTTACAAAAAACTCAAGCTTTTTCGAATTTGGTTAAACTTGAACCTTAGAAACTTACTAGAATTTTGATTTCAGTCTAAAATTGAACACGCAACTTCAAGATTTAGTTTTGGTGCTTTAAAAAGAAGTCATCACTGCCTTTGAGGACTAAAAATAATTCGTGTTTGATTTTTTTTGTAATATTTTTTACAAACTCATTTCATTCAAATGCGTATGTACTTTTCTCATGCTTCACAATGATCTTGAGAATCAAAAGCATTCTAGTGACATTGGTTGTCTAAAATTACCCACACATTTCAATTTGGAGCTAAAATTGAACAATCATGTGAGTGTGAAGGAAAGACATAGTGTATGTTCTCTCTTTGTTCATGCAAACAAAGATGATCAAACTACAAATGTACTTACTCGCTATTGTTCACCTTTAGAGGGCCTACCTTGGTGGGAAAAAGTATTGACCCAAAGGGAACAACTCAAGCGGTAATGAGCATAAGCCAAGCTCTTCCAAACCGCTATATAAATTTGTGGTTACGATGAAAATCATAAACAATGGGAAGTGGTACATGATAGCTCTCCCATACTATCTTTATGATGTGTAGAGCACTTTTTCTGAGGGTTGGGAGACCTCTCACAAGGATTTTATCATTGCACCCCCTAAACTAGATGCCCTTATTATGAACCTTTGTGTAGAAGCCAAAAATACCTAATATTTGTTGGTGTCAGGTGGTCAGACCTCTGAAGCTATCCCACATACTTGCAGTTGTTTATAGAGATGAAGAGTTTATCATGGGAGATTCATGCAAAATCAAAGCTTGGAGGAACCATAGAAGTGAGTGTCATGGAGGGGAGCTAGTGTGGTCAAGCTTCTAATCATCCACTCTGAATAAGTGCAGCTATAGAAATCCAAGTGGGAATTCAACAAATATAGCCATTTCTATCCTAGGGTTGTGCAATCTATGAGTCAGTTACATACTTTACTTGGATCCTAAATCTTGAAAAAAAACATTCAACAAGGTCATCAAATTTCAAACCCTTTGGAAAGAGAAAATATCCTTGAAGAGTCCAAATGTTACTACTTGTCCCTAGGGATTTTATCCTTAGAGGCTTCTAAATATTTGGGCCCATTTCTCAAATTTCTCTCTTCAAAGTCAACCTAGGGAAACTATGTCCTTGGCTCTTTGATTTTCACATAATGGACCTTGTGGAATGAAAAGGGGTTTATACATGGACATTTAGTTTAAAATTTAAACAAGAAAAGTTGATGTGGTAAAAGCAATTCATTAATCAAGATGAAATCAATTGAACCCCACACATGTGCTTGTCTATCTTTTGGTCATATGATTTTCCATGCAAAAAATGGTCTTTTGGTTTGAACTAATCATAGGGTATGGCATGTTCTTCAATATCTTGGTCTTGTAAACAAAAGTCTCTCTAGGTTCATCTAGGATCAAAATCAACACTTCATCCATCCCAAACATTTATCATCTCCATCTCACAAACAACTTTTAGAACTTTGGAAATACATTTGTTCTAGACTTTTGGTAAGTCCTTGAATCAAAATCAAAATCACTTTTTTTGGCTAAGTGTGTAGGGATGAATCCTTCCTCACCCATTTAGTTAAATTATCACCCCTTTGGATAAGTTTACCCCAAGATAACATCTAACATCTTGGGATCTACAAGTACATTATCTAAATAAAATCAAACCAATCCAATAAAAAAACCTAGAGTCTAGCATTGATCCAAAGTTCCTAAAAGTTCAACACACATATCATTCACCCCTTTCATCCTTCATCTCATCATCGGTCCTAAATTCCTTAGAGGTCAACAAGGTAAAAACACAAGAAGAACATGGAATATAAACTTGATTCATACATCATGAGTAATCTAAACCAACCAAACTATCAAAGCCTTACAATGCCAATTGATTATCAAAACTCACATTTATACAATCCATACATGGGATAATTATCTCATACAAACCTCAATGGTACAACAAATTTGAGTATGACCAATCTAAATTTTGGAACACCTTTCCCTATGATAGATTTAAATAAAAGTCAAAACTTACAAATCCATCAACCAAACAATCAATGCATGCATCTACAACAAAACAACATTACCCCACCAAATCCATACATGCCAAATGTGAATATACCAAGTACAAGTTTACCAAACATGAACATTTCAAATCCAAACTTGGTAAAATTTGGGATAGATATGTTTGTGAATCATGCAAATGTTGTTGAAATTCCAAAAAATATGTTAACAACTCCATGTATTGATCCAAGTCGAGGTAACACCATACAAAATAAAAGTTACCTAAATCAAGGCAATGCGATTCCCAACCACAACAACATTTGTTCAATTTCAACATATAATTACAAATCTAAACATCATCCCAAATCAGAAAAATGTCCAAAATCAATTTGTCCATGATCCCATACAAATACCACAAGTATACATTCTGAATCTACTTGAACAAAAACCAAATCAACTATATCAAGGGTGTCAAGATCAAAATCAAGATCAATTTTTACAAGATCAAATTGCTACACTTACCAAAATAGTTGATTCATTGCACCAAGAGACATCTCCACCCCAAAATCAATACACTCTTTCATTGGTTAGACCATGTCATCAAAGCATTGAGTTGTGTCCACAACCACATCAAGAACAGTATCTCCAATGTCAAGAGGTTGGATATCACGATCAACAACATCAACAAAAAACCCAATCACCACTTCTCAAATATAAATCATCACATCTCAAAGATCAATCACAACAATAATTACCTCAACAAGCACAAATCTCACAAGATCACAAGCATGAATACACTCCTTTTGGAGTGACAATCGAAATAGTGCTAAGAAAGCTAGTTAATGTAAAACTCATCACTCTTCCAAAAGTAAACTTGTGCTTTCAACTCTGTCCTAAAATTTCCTTGGAATAGGGGTGGATCTTATTATGAGTATCATAGATAAAATCTTCATAAAACATCAAATTGTATTCAACTCAAAAATTTCATCCAAGACCTTATTGATCAAAAAATAATAATTGTTGAGGACAATGATCAAGATTCAACCCCTAGTGATAATAGTGACAATATCTCCACCAAGATTATTGAAAAAAATGATCAAGACCCATACATCAATGAGACCTTGAGGATGTTTCTACCTCATTCAATGATCAAATCAACATACATCAAGAGTCACTTTTTAATCATGATCAAAACCCCCCAACAATATCCAACAATGATCTAATTCGAGAAATGTTAACATCATGTGATCCTATGGTTGAAAAAATTAACAATATCTCCACCATAATTATTGAAAACAATGATCAAGATCTATCCATCAATGAGAACCTTGAAGATGTTTCTACCCCATCCAATGATCAAATCAACATGCATCAAGAGTCACTTTTCAATCATGGTCAAAATTCACCAATAATATCCAACAATGATCTATTTCAAGGAGTGTTAGAACTATTCAATCCTATTGACATAATCCACGATCCATTGAGCAATGGTCATGTTGAAAATTTCTCTACATAACCTAATGAGTTAGAGGACATATATCAAGAATTTATTTCAAAGCATAATCAACATCTTTAACCAAAGTCTAGCAATGGTCCTTTCCAAGACATATTGACATCCTTTGACCTCATGGATATACATATTGAAGAAATCCTCAACTCAACACTTGATCCAAATTCACTTAAAGATCAAGAGGATATTGAGCTACTTCCTATTCCTAATGAAGATATCCAAGAACCCTTTGCAAGCAACCCATCCTTTGAAATTGACCCATGTCAAGAACTTGATCCAAAAAATGTCAAAAGCAATTCTGAAATCATTCAAGATCAAGAATTCATATCTCCAAGATACTACAATGACCTAATGGACACTCTCCAATGTATACAATATGTCACAAATAATGATCATATCCATATAGCACATACTCCTCCATCTACCCATGAGATGCTTTCTTTGGATGGACATGCAAATGATCTTCATTTGAAACAAGATTCCTTTACTTTTGACATTATTACAGAAGAATAAGAGGTTATTGATTCCTACAGTCAGGCTAATTTATCGTCATCAGGATCAAATATCTCCCAAATTTAGATTGAGGACACCATATATGAAGATATACAACATTATCCACTCAAGGAAACAAGCTAGAACAAATAGGATATTCTAGAGTCGGTAGAGAAGCAAATTGAAATAACATCATCTGCAGTGGTCATTTATCAAAGAATGCTTGCTAAACAAGAACTCTTAAAACAAGAAAGATCAAAGCATGGAGGTACTACTTCCACATTACTAGGGGCAACTTCATCTCAAGAAAACATCAACATAGGGAGCACAAAGAATCCTGATGATGAAACCAATGCCAATAATACAACCAGCCACGTCATGAATCAAAGCACAAAGAACATTATCAAAGCAAAAGAAGCTAAGGAGCATAATGGAAAAATAAAATACACATGGATACCAAAGAATACAAAGATAGATCATCCCTATCAAACTCCATCAGTCAAAGAAACTATGGGAAAAAATAAAAAAAGGGAAAAGTATCCATCAAAGATTTCCACAAAGGAAACATAAGGCTTCTCAAGCAACATACAAAGTATATCAAGTAGTTGGTCCTAATTCCATGCACACTTCCGTAACCACCCATCATTGCTCATCTTCCCAAGTTTAGAGAGTCAAAAATTCCAAACTCTCAACCAATCCATCTTTTATTCCTAAACACACTCCACCATCCATGCCTCCATGTATGATATCCAATTCTCACATTGACCATGTATTGGAAACAACCCTTCATCATAAGGATTTTGAAGGCACTCTATCGTGATTTGCGTACAAAGAAAAAGTTAACTCCGATATCAATAAAGTAGATCAAGAGTCTCAAAAGTTGCATTCAAATGCATGTATCTTGGCAAAGTAGCTTCTTCAAGTAGGATATCAATGGCACATTCTGAAAGAAGCATCTACATCAACACCATCAGGTGGTTTACTACAAGCTTAGAATCTTTCACAAAAACTAAAAAAATAAAAAAAAATCATGAAAATAGTAAAACTAAAAAATCGTCCTCTAGTGAAAACCACTATGGTGGTGCTTTGGACATGTACCATGATAAAAAAAACTGGAAAATAGGTTTCACGTGTAGAATCAAGCATCTTCATGTGCTAACTTAGGTGAAAGCATCTCATCCCATCCATAAGAAACTCCAACATTACATCCATCTCATCCATAATAAATCCATTCATCCTTGAACCATTTATCCAACCCATTTCCTGTTGGCAACACAAGGGAAGACAACTGAGAGGGGGGGTAAATTAGTTGTCACAAAAATTATACTTATTAAAATTATTCTTAGATATGATAAATAAACATGAAAGCATAAACCATCACAACATAAAAAATACACATAACACCAAGATTTTTATGTGGAAACCCTGTTAGGGGAAAAACTACAATGGAGGTTAATCCACAAGACTATACCTTGTTAAAAGTATTATAAATGGGGAATGCACATGCATTTAGACACACTTCCTAGAGCTCACTAATCAAATACAAAATTCTTACTGCCTAAAAGAAGAGTCACTATCGTATAGTCACATTCAGATTACATCTAGAAGATTTTGAACTGAGAAAATAGCATCTCCTAATGCCTGATTACAGTTCCAATTAAGCACATAAACACTTTCATCTGCTCACTCTTCTTCGCACTTTAATTTTTCCTTCAAAAGATTAGAACATTATTCACACCAACACACTTCACACACCATACCATCAAATGGTATAAGCAATCGGTCATATATATCCACAACTAAGGATAACATCAGCTACATGTCGGCCCAACAAAATATGAAATATGTACAAAATGTTAGCTCAAAACAATAAACAATTTATCAATTCAAACCAAATAATGTTGGCCAATACATAGTAAGGACCCAAAAAAACATCCTCAAATATGAAACATCTTCAAAAATTATGCCTCGAAGACTGCAACACGCTACAATCACCCTGTCGGCCATGATAATGAAAAACATGAACTCATAGAAGAAAATCACCAATTGCGAGTACAACGATCAATGTAAACCAACAACACAAAGAGAGAATGATCTAGGAACATCCAAAAGCATCATTAATCACCACAAAAGCATGCAAAACAACTCAAATTACTAGAATCACATCATCTTAACCTTGAAATGTCTACCCAATAGATAAGGCTGCCATTGTTTCACTACATGGAGTATTGCTAGCATTTCCTACTCATAAATAGGTTTTAGTTGATTCTTACCTTTTAATTGATGACTCTAAAAAGCAATTGGTCGACCTTCTTGCATGAGAACTGCTCCTATCCCATTTCCAGAAGCATCACATTCCACAATGAATTCCTTGGTGAAGTCAGGAGTGGAAAGTACTGGAGTTGTACACATAGCCTCCTTCAATCTCTCAAATGCTATATTGGCAGACTCGTTCCAATGAAAAGAATCCTTCTTCAATAGAGTGGTGAGAGGTACTGCTATACTACCATAATTCTTCACAAATCTTCTATAGTACCCTGTCAATCCCAAGAATCCTCTCAGTTTCTTAATGGTTTTTGGAATAGGCCATTCCATGATAGCCTTAATTTTTTTAGGGTCCACCTTTACTCCTTCATGTGAAACTATGTGTCCCAAATACTCCACCTCTGTAAGACCAAAAGCACACTTGGATGGCTTAGCATAGAGTTTATGATCTTCAAGCATTTGTAATGCTTGGTCCACATGTTGCAAATGTTCTTCCCAAGTCTTGCTATAAATTAATATATCATCAAAGAATACTAACACAAACTTTCTCAAGAACTTCTTAAAAATGGAATTCATCAAAATGTAGATGTGCATTGGTAAGACCAAATCACAAAATTCATTCAATGACCCTCATGAGTTGAAATCTTACAAATATCTTCCTCCTTCAAATTTGGTGATAACCAGATCTAATCTCTGGTAAAAAAGCCCTTTTTTCATCTAAATCACTGGAAACTCTTTTGGTGTGAGTTTCTATAATCTGGACACATGCACCAATCATCCTTCTTGTACCATCACCCGGGAGGAGTAAGCACAGCTATGCCTGATGATTCCTGCCTCTAGCATCTCTTCAACAATCTTTTCTATCTCACTCTTTTGTATGTGTGGATACCTGTAAGGCCTGATGTTCAGTGGTTGGCTCCCTGGGACTAACTATATGGCATGATCATGATCCCTCTTAGGAGGAAGTCCCTTAGGCATATCTCCAAGAACAACTAAGTGACGATCAATTATAGCTTGCAAATCTGGATGAGTAGGAGTATTAGATTGAGAGACTTCTAATGAGCATAGTTGGGCCACAAATCCATCCACTCCTTTCTTAAGCAACTTTTGCATTTGATGAGAGCTTATCATTTGTGGAGATTTTTCCTTCAACCCCCTTAGCTCTACTAGCCTTCCTTCCGATTGAAATCTCATGAATAGTTCTTTGAAGTTCATCTCAATTGTTCCTAATGTAGTAAGCCATTGTACTCCCAAAACAATATCTGTTGCACACATGGATATCACATACATTGGGGTATCAAGTTGATAATCTCCCATGGATAATTTAATGCTATGACACTTCCCTGAACAACTAACTATACCACCATCTGCAATCAAAACTTGAAACTCTGGAGTTGGATATATGAAACAATTTAGACGAGTAGCTAACTTTTTGTTGATGAAATTATGAGTACTACCTGAGTCGATCAACACTGTTACCTTCTGCTTCTTTAGGAACCCCACCACCTTGAGAGTTTGTGGAGCGAAACCTGAGAGTGCATGACAAGAAATGATTTGTTGAGAATCATGTGATTCCTCATTTGACTCCCTTTCATCTTCTAGTATGGGTTCCTCCTCTTCTTCCTCATTGGGACCTTCAATATAAAACAATTTCTTTTCACTACATTTATGTCCTCGACTGTATTTGCTATCATAATTGAAACACAAGCCTTTTGCTCTTTTCTCCTTCAATTTTTGTGGAGTCAACTTAGTAGGTTGTGTTGAATATCCTTTCTCTCTTGTCACATTAGCCCCTTGCTTCTTAGGAATCAAATACTTCTCCTCTACCCTGCGTGCTAAGATAAAAGACTCATTTATGGAACTAGGGCTAAACATGCGTACCTCATGTTGAATGTGATCCTTGAGACCACCCAAGAATAATTCATTCAAGTTTTCCTCCGTAATTGTATCCACCCTTAAGGATAGATTTTGGAATTGCTGAATATAATCCTTAACTGATCCTGTTTGTTGAGGTTTAGCTAGCTGGCTGAAGAAGTTTTCTGTGACGCTATTGCTATATTGTGCTTGGAGTTCCTCTGTAAAAATTGACCATGAGACGATGAGCCCCTTTTTACTTCGATGATTGCAAAGCCAACGATACCAAATGAATTGTTTTGGTTCTAGATATAAGGAATCCATCGTGACCTTTTGTCCATTTGGGATTTGGTGTACTTCAAAAAAATTCTCCATTTGGTTTATCCATGTTAGAGGATCCTTACCATCAAACTTGCGCATATCCACCTTTGGAAATAAATTCCTAGATCCCATAGGAGTACTAAATCTTGTGTCAGTAGTAGCTAACCTAGAATTTTCACCTTGGCCGCTTGAGAACTCCTTTCTTGATTCAGCCCTGTAGGTGCTTAACATGTTTCGTATGTCCGATATATCACCTCTTAGGTCACACATATCCATCTTAACTGAGGAAATGTCTTCCTTGACCTTATTTATTTCCTCATTATGAGTAATATCCTTGATTGTTTCACCATCCTTATCAGGAGTCTTCCCCGGAGTGACATTCTTTTTACCCCTTGTTCCAGGCCCCGACATGATGGAAACCACTAATGTTGAAATAAATCACACAAATGAAACTTAAATTGTCTCAAATTTTTACTGTAATCTCCTTTATTATTTCTTCAAAAACCCAATAAAAAGTCTTCAAAAACCCAATAAAAATCAGACTCCAATTCAACAAGATGTGCGAGATATGTAGATTCCAAAAAAATAGTGTAGAAACCCTAATTCTGCAAAAATTAGCTTAATTCTAATCCAATTCTTCTAATATCTGGACTGTAGCTTCTTCAATATGTTCTTCAAAAACCCTTTAAAAATTAGAAAAGAATTTTCCAAAATCTGAAAGATATGCTCTTCCCAAAATCGCCTCTAAAATTGAGAAAAACCTTGCCTCTATGGTGCCAAGATCATGCTCTGATACCACTTGTTATGAAATAACTTGCACAATAGAAGAATAGGATATGAAACATGCTGCAAATACTTGATAATAACTGAGAATAACAAGCCACTTCGAGGGGGAAAACCTCCAAATATCTCTAATGAGAACACACTTCACACTTGATGATGAAATAAGACTCACAACCTCCTATATATACCTATTTATGCCAAGGATACCACCTAGGCCGACTTAGACACACCTATATAAGACTTAGGCCAACCTAAACAACTAAATAACAATATACTAATGATAATATGACTTAATAGAGAGTTAAGATAGCCACAAGCTGACTATTCATAACCTGATGTACAATAATATTAAGGGCGTAGCAACTTCATACTTCTTTAGTTTTGCATAAACAATCAATCTATTTTATCGTTTATTTGCATTTAGATCATTCCCTTTAGTCATATTTCCATCATACTTGTGTTATTTTGAGTGAACCACCACAATTTTTGGCCTGTCTCTCTCCTTTTAGGTGAAAAACCCTAGAAGTGAAAGAGAGCCATATCCCCCCCAAAAAAAGTTGGTTCATTTTGGTGAATCTTCTTTTCAAATACTTTCTTTTCTGACTTGGAGTTTGTTGATGGTGTTTTCTGCACAACAACAACTCAGACAAAATATGAAATCCTGTCTCTCTTGAAAGGTAAATCTCTATCAGCAAGCCTCAAGAGATAACCCCAAAGTCTCTAATGTTAGGTCTTGACAGTGCAGAAACAACTCAGTGACAAATGTGAAAATGTTGGTAATCACAATGGGACCTTACTATAAGAAAAATACTGAATCGATTCTATCAGATTCAACGAAATCGGTGATACTTTAATCCTAGATTTAACCCAATGATCAAAGAAATAGAAAAGGGGAAGGGTTTCAAAGAGATTTAAAAATCTAATACTATTCCTAAGATTAACAATGAAAATAACCAACACTTGAAATGGACCAACCCCTCAAACCGATCTCTACTTGACCTAGATAAATCTGTAGTCTTATAGAAAATAGTGCAATCTTCTAAGGTTCTTAAGATTTTCAAATCATGAACATTCATTCATACAACCCTATTGTGGTTGAAATGGAAAAGTCCTCACAATTGAACTAGGCATACAGAATATGAAGTCCAGGCTAACTTTGCAAAGCAACTAACAGTCAGTTGGTTGCGAAAAGTATGGACTGAAGGATTGCTGCAACATTCAAGTATTAAATCATGAACATTACTGAATCACATATAATCTAAATATTAACCTTCTCAAAGCAATTTTAAAGATAGAATAATAAGAACCATGCATCACAAAAGAAAACAAGTATGGCACCAAATCACAATGTCATTTCTTGTATTCAAATTGTCCATTGTAGCAACAATTCCAGCTTTTTGTTACAACATTTGCTTGAGAGCAACTACTTGCTAACTTATTCTACTTGCTACTAACTACTTACTCTATTTCCAATCGCCTAACTATCTAACCATCTAAATATTTCTAACTCTTTACAAAGAGGTGAAATGCCCAATATATAGAATTTCCCATAAACCCGTTGGGCAGGCAAGGGTTTCGCAACATTAACTTGGCACAACAACCTAGCCAAGAGAGTCTTTGAAATGAGTCAAATAGGAATTAAATGCATGTCTCATCCAAGTCAACCTGATGGGCGTAGTGCAGTTCAGACCAATGTGCAGGAAGATAATAGAGAATCCCAAATCGCGCCGCAGCCTATCATGAACCCTCTTCCCTATTATCCGTATTCAGACCCAGCACTTCACAAACTCTCAAGAACATCCCATCCAGGCCAGCTACTGGTGGCAAGGGAAAAACCCTAAGTCATCTTTCAATGGACACAATCTCGTCCCCTGAGTGTTTGACTGACTTATCCCAATCTACCTTATACACCAAATACTTATCAATAACTGCAAGGTAGGTTGCCACATCATCCAGCTAATTCTTAGAAACGGAACCATCATCAAGTGGCGCATAAACATACTGCCACCATTCTCTCAACTACTCCAGGTTCAAATACTTGGGCGTGATCTTCCTTCTTCCTGTCATTATCTCAAAAAAGTAATGCATCCATTGTAGACGCTAGCTAGGGTGTCATCAATGTGTCTTCTCTGTTTGTAAATATTTTTCAATACTTTCTTCCTGATTTGCAGTACCTTGAACCATTCCCATGGCTCGAAAGCTCTAGAAGAAGGAAGGATCCCATCACTCACCAACCTATCCCAGGTGTACTCCATAATAGTCTTGGTTTCTCGTAGCAGGAGGTCGGTGTCTTCTTTATCTTGTGCTACTACTTGCTTCATCCAGTCCATCATCCTCGCAACATCCTTCCTAGTCGACAGGATTTCCTTAATAGCTCCATCACCTTTTACTTGTACCCCTTTTAACCAATTCATAGTGGCAACAGTGGACACTTTTATCTTTTCTAGCTCGGTTGTGGTCTCCTGAGGTAGAGGATTTGTAGCAGAGGAAGAAGTATTAATGGACTACAGTGGCTTGATTAATTCCTCCAAGCACTTCCTGAGATTTTCATTTTCTCTCTTCAGCTCCTGCTTGGTCTTCATTTCCTTTCTCAATCGATCCACAATAACTGTATTGGATACCTCATAGTCTTCAATATCCTACTCAACTGATGTAAGCCCTAGATTGAAAGTCTGAATACTGTAATCCTTTCCACCCACCTCATTTCTATCTTTACCTGGAGCAGGGGTGGTGATGTGAACAACCTCGTTATGTGCTTCATCCCTCTCAATCCTCAAGATTATTGTAGCCTTCTTCTTATCTTTAGCCTTCCCAAGTTTAGCTAGGAGCTCATCCCAATTCGGTGGCGTGTCTTCCACCACAACTTGTTTTCTCTTTATTTCTTTGTCAAGCCACTATGGAATAGCAGGCTCCAATTGTGAATCAGTTTGCATCTCTCCTTGCTGATCCTCAGGTGCCTCCTCACTCAAATTTTGTTTCTCAGGAGTCTTGTCCTTACGTTTAGGTGACAAGACCTTTTCTACTTCTTCCTCCCTTGGAGGAGATTCAATTACTTCATTTGTGACTGGTGACTCTGCATATGTAACCAAGGGAGATTGTATTTCTTTTTCAATTTCTACCTCTGCACTATAGAGTTCCCCCTCATGGAATTCCTCTCCTTCAGTGCATGGATCTTCATCCAGCTCTTTTATCCTAGGTTCACTTTCAACTTCATGAGTGGTAGGGATGTCATCATGCTGCCCTTCATGAAGAGGGGCAAGAGGAAAGTCTGCCTTAGGCACACTGTTCTTTGGAGAAGGAGTCCTAGACCTCCTTGTATATACCTTTGCTTTCTCCTCTGAACTTTCTACATTCACCACTGGTGGGGAAGTTACCTCTCCTGCAACCCTAGAGCTTGCCTTCTCTGATAATCTTACAATTCTTCTTCTCTTCAGCACATAAGCATTAGTCTTGGGATTCTGTTCCTCAACTCCCTTGTGTTCAGACCTTTCAGTCCTTGTCCTCCTCTTAGCCTTTGGCTTCCTCTGTTTCACTGCTTTCTTGGCCTCTTCTCCTTGAACACCCTTTGTCTTGATCTTGGATGGGGAGTCCAACTTACCTTTACCCTTAGGATCCTGCTCGGCCGATTCCTCAAAGGTGGAGTGAGGATTTAGATCTCCCATCAGGTTATAAGTGCATTTCAATCCTTTATTCTCCAACTCCCATACTGTATGCTTGAGCCACATCTTGGTAACTTTGAGAATTGGATCCATCAATTGCTTCAGTTTTGTCTGCTCCTTCTCTAACCAGTCTATATCATCAATCGGCCTATCCTTCACTGCCTCATAGGCATGATCCTAGATTAAGTTCCCATCATCCTCCAATTGATCAGGCACTGCCCTTACATTATACAATTGGACAGCATCCACCAGAAGCCAAGAGAATTTCTTGTTTCTAACCTCGTATTCATCATTGCAGTTGGCCCAGTAGTCCTCCAAGCTTACCTTATGGTTGTACTCTCTACTGGCCTTCTTTTGAGCTTCACCTGTGATATCAAACCTGGACCTCTTGGAGTGGAAAGAAAAATCAAGAGTACTCATTTATTCCTCTGAAGCTTGGGCATAGATAATGGAAGGACATGCTTCTCTAGTGTCAATCCTTAGGGGAAAATCCCCACCAAATCCTGTCTTGTGTTTTTCCTTCTTGACAATGGCATCAAAGTCACAAATCTTTCTAGTGACCTCCAACAATATGATGTGGTCAGTGGGATACCTTGGAAGTCTGTATGGGGCCCTTTGGCAACCATCAACCTGAATGTAGGAGAAGGTTGGGAATTGAATAAACCAAGCTCCATACTTCTTGATGAGCTCCTTGGCTTGGTCTGAAATTATGACATGTTCCACCCCTTGAAGCATTCTGGTGATATACATGGTGAATGCATCATTTTCCCTTCTATAATTTAAACCTTCCTAATGCAACTGAGGGAAAACCTCATAAATCACATCCAGCCCAAAAATTCCCTTTGTATCCAATCCCCTATAAGGATGGAATCTTGCAGCACATAGACCAGATATGAAGTCATTGTGAAGGTCTTGGTCTGCAACACATTGGATAATTGTTCATGGAGAATTCTACTAATCAAGCTAGCCCAATGATAATTAATCAATTCTTGCTCCATCCTCACAATGGCATGGCTCATCCAATTCTCAAATACTCCTGCATTCCTCAATCCAGCCACCCTGCTGAGAAGAGTGATGGCATCATAATATTCCCTTTTGAACTTAATCCTAAAAAGTTGTTTGGGTAGTTTGGAATAATGTGACTTGGGCTTTTCCAACCAAGAGTTGATGAATTGCTGAGACTTAACAATTTTTTCTTCGTAAAACTCCTTGGCTGACCCCATGTTGAATGCCACCACATGAGATCTGTTTGGCATGTCAAAAGTTTGAGCAATAGAGATATGGTTCAGATTTTCTATCACTCTCCCTTGAGGACTCATAATATTTTGAGTGCCTTGGTCATAGTGTCTGGCACATTCTAGGACGAGCTCATAGCATTGCACTGTTGAAGGGAAACCAGCCACATGTGTCAATCCTAACTCCTTCATCCTTCTGGCCACCAACAGAAGGTCTTTGGCAGCCATTCTTTCTTTGAATCCTTTGTAATCCCATGATCCAATGTTAGTGTCAGTCACCTCTAACCAGATCAATGTGATTTTGCTATCAGGAATCTTGCTCTTTACATCTATTTTGATCCTTTCTACCTCATACATAGAGGATCCCTCCGCTACCTTGCTAGATTCCACCTACATCCATCAAGAAAATCACAATAAAAACCATAGGAAACCAATGTTAATTCATCAATACATCATTAGAATACATCTCATTCAACCAAAGTGCCATTAAATCTCATATGAAACGATCACACAAATCTTAGGTTTCGAGGCCATCCATGGAATCTGAGCCAGAGAGGAATTTCAAGAAATTCTAGATTGATCGGATTCCAACAAAATAACTAGGAAACACCTACTTAACCATTAAACCTAATCATGATCAATCAATAAATTACAAGTGGAATCCAAATATGACATGAAATAACCATTAAATGCATCTCAAATCATAAACAAGTCCAACTATCTCACATTCTATTACATTCCATTAGAGTTTAGAAAAATCCGTCCAGGGAGAATTTTCATGAAGAACGGGGACTTCAGAAGATCAAGGAGACACTGAATTTTGGGGAAATCTAGACTCGATGGAAATCCACGGATAAGGCAAGGTTCCGAACTAGCTAGTATAAAAACATATCTCTCGACCACACAATTTTCATTCAGAATGAGGTTACGCCGAGGGGGGGAATGTCTCGCTGACCATCGATGAGGAAATCATGTCAATGAAAGACATTTTTGGGGTGAAGTCATGGCGAACCATTTCAATCTCACCGACTATCAGGGTCCAGTGAACACTTTGGTCAGACAAGAGTTTTCGATATGAGGTCTTAGCAAAGTTGAGGTGTCTTGCCGACTAGCGATAAATGCATCGATATGACCAACGGGTAGTCGGGGTAAGGTCTCGGTGAAGTTCCTTGGTCTCACTGACTAGCGATATAACATAAGAGAGCTTCAGTGTGAGAAAGGCATTGTCACAGCTAACATATGGACTTAGGAGGGCTTTCGGTGAAACGTTTTGAGTTCGGCGGGAGGTCCCAATGACTACGTAATGTTTTGCTAATGCAAAGTTCTATCGGTATAACCTCTGACCAACAATATGTGGTCTCCCCAAAAAAGATTTGGGCTCGCTAAGAAAAGAAGGCCCTGCCATGAAGTCCTAGCGACCGTTAGGAGTCTCATCGAAACCGAAGGTGTCGGCAAGAGTAGTGAGCTTGCTGGAAGGTCTCTCCGACTAGACAGAGTCTCGCCAACTTTGAAGGGCATTCGATGATAGAAGGATATGTTCGGAAAAAGGTATCACTGAAAGGGGAAGTCTCAGCGATAGAAAGGAAAATCGGCAAGACAAAAGGATCCTGTTGTGAGCTCTTGGCGATGAGGGTTTGTCTTGCTGACTGGGGAACTTTTTGGCGCGAGAATTACCATGTCCTTCAATCAAATACAAACCCATGGAGGGGTTCAGTGAGACATAAGATGAATGATGTGACATCTCCCTGACTTCAAGGGGTCACAATGAAGGGAAAATCGGCAGGGACGGATTACCCTGCACTGCAACTCAAAGTCACGACCTAACCCAAACACTAAATTGATCACAAATTTCAAACATCTAAAATCAGAGCCAGTCAGGGATGGGCCCTAAGAAGGTTTTCTCCAGGTTCTAAGCCTACTCAAGAGCATACTCAAGACAACAAATGTTTCCCTAGGTTAAAATCCCATGAGTCCGCCATTAAAGCACAGGCGAGCTTACGACTACGATAATTCAAATGCCGACACCATGCTAGGGGAAAAATATGTCATGATTTCAAGTAAGTTCACTAAAACACAAATAGGCCAAGAAACTAAGAAATCACTTGAGGGATCATAAATTAATCAATCGCTATGTAACCCTAGTCATGAAACATCTAAATATTCAGGGATTCAAGCTCTAGAAGCTCTTATAACATCAATGCACTATCCCTAATCACCAATTCAAAGCGAGGCAACCAAACACATACCATTACAAAGCAGCAATTGATCCAAGAATCAACAATTGTGAAGAGAGTGGTGTCCATGAAGAACAGGGGCACAAACGCGCAAGAAAACACCACCAAATCGGTCAATTCAAAGCCGAATGCCCCAAAATCTCAACCAAATCTTCACAAGAAAGCACTTCTCAGCTCAACGGGGCAAATAAGAAGCATGATGCAATAAAAGACCTTAGAATCAAGTTAAATACATTCCTCAAAACATGCATGGAGCCATTAATGCAGTCAATAAGACAACCAGAGAAGGAATTTAGGAATTTGACAACTGGACAAAATCTGGGAAAATCCAGCCCACGTGGAAATCCGTGAGTACTAAAAATCCCTGAACAACAAGGGTCCAGCCAAAGTCCAAGTAGGATCCAGGAAAATCCGACCAGGGCAAAAAATCCCAAATCTGGGCAAAAGCCTGAAATTCATCCAAAACTTAGGATTTTCAATGAATAACCTGGGGAAACATTTAGGCATTCAAGATAAACATTTTAAGCACATGCCTAGGTAAGACAAAACCTCAAAAGAAAGGGCCAAAACACCAAAACCAAAGCGAAGAAAGGGTCCCTGCTTCCAGCGGGGCGTGTGTGTGAAAACTGCACAATAGAGTCCATCATCATTGTAGATTTAGCTTGCATTAACTTTGCATTAGGGTTTTGCATTAGTTATTTTGCATTCTAGGATTTAAAAAATTGCATTAGTGAAAATCTCCTTTATCTTATATTATTGCATATAATTTCCTTAAAATTTTCTAAAATACTACATTTACATCTTAGGTTTGCATCATACAACAACAAAAACATCAAAACCAATTGAAATTTTCTGAAAATTTTGAAAAAAACCCTTACTGGGACTCATTCGCCATTCTGGGCGAATCAGTCCCAATCCATATTTTTAACTATCTGTTACAACATTAGAAACCTCATTTCTATGCTTCCTAAGCCCCCTAGTAACATATACTATAAGTCTGGAAAGTTTCAGGAATATTTTTTTATGCACCTAGGTCAAAAAAATCAATTTAGTGTACTCATTTTTCAAAACATTTCAATTACAAAGCATCATTAGATCTGAAAATGATCCCATTTCTCAAAATTTTGCATAACATGGATAAAATTACTTTTAATTTTTGTATATAAAATGTTTGTATTCATAAAAAATTGCATAATTTTGATCAATTTATTTTCATTCTTGCATATACATTGTTTGCATTCTTATAGTTTTGCATACATTGCACAAACGTGTTTTGCATCTTTGGATATACATTGTTTACCTTGCTGAAACATTGCATGAAATGGTTACACATGATTTTCTTTTTTTTTCAAACAATGTTAATGTCTTACATATTTAGACATGCTAAGAAAAATTTCCTATCCTCTCCCTTTGAGAGCATTTCAGTGCAAGAGAATACAAACTTGGACATTCCTAGCAATCATATTTGTTCTTCTCCTCATATCTCTCATAGTGGTGACAAAAATATTATGGTAGAATAATCAATTAATGATAATTTTGAGAATCCTAGTTGTTTCTCTCCTCTTACCTCTCTTGGTGGACAATACATTGATGAAAAAGACAACACAACCATAGGTAATCATGACAATAACCTTTTTCTTTCTCCTAGTATCTCTCATAGTTGTGCAGAAGATACTTTGGTGTTAGAAAACACAATTAATGGCAGTCATGAGAATATTAGTTGTCCCCCTTCACCTAGTGAAACCCTTCTTGAGCAAGACAATTCAACCATTGAGAACTCCCCTAATTCTGATGAATTCCATTTAGAAGAACCAAACTTTAAATGTCAAGAACATTTGGCTTGTCGTTCTCCTAAAAACTCTCATAGGGAGAATATCATAATGAAAAAAATTATGAATATTGACACATCCTTCAAACTCTAAACCTTCCCTAGGTGAAGATAATAAATTGGCATTAGAATCCACTTCACTAACAAGTCATGCAAGTAAATACAATATTCTTGAGGTTATAATGACACAAATGGGATCTCCTTTACTTAGTGAGCTTCCTAAGTCACCTCCCACTAGTGAATCACACAAGAAACTAAGAGGTGTCTTGAAATCCATGATGCAATCTAATCATAACAATGTTTTGCAGCCACTAAGATATAACTTAGTGACTCAAACATCAAGGCAACCACACATCACTCCCACACAATTACCCTTTTCTCAACCTAAAGTCCCTAGTGTTGATGACCTCAAAAAGACTTCTGCTAATTGTGAACGATGATCTGCACCAAACTAAACAAAGAAAATAAAAACAAGGTTAGTCATTTAAATTAGCACAAACAGCATTCCCTTTGAGATTCTTGATCATACTAAATGATGAAAACATGAAACAAAAGCACAAAAGAAAGAAAATAAAATCATGTAAACACACAAAATAGATCAAACCTTCATCCCATAGGGGGATTGGTGTCACTTTGATGTGGAAAGTGGCCCTTTCTCAATCCCTATTTGATAAGCTCCAAGATTGTTGATGCAATATGATGAAATTCCTTCAAAGTGGTGATGAATTCGAGCTAAAATGATGAAGATGCAAGTAGATGTGAGATGAAAATGGATGTGATGAATGCCAATTTCCCTCAAAAATAGTGATAGCAATTGGATGAAATGAGCATAATGACTTTACATGAGATTGTGGATGCATATTGTGAAGAGAATGCTTCTATTTATAGAATCCAAGGGTTGAAGAATGAGAGGATTTGATGAATGTGGGATAAAATGGGAGCCAATGAGAATGTGCCAAGTGTCACAATTCTATTGGACGAAGGTGGAACACATTTTGGGAAACGTGCGAGTGGAGGATGATCAAAGAGAAGTAAATGTTGTTGGTTGAGAATTTGAAATTGGTGTAAAAGGAATTGAATGAGATTTGAGAGTATGTAAGAGGATTTGAAATGTTGGAAGACAATTTATTGCAAATGTAAGAGGATGTGATAAGTTTTTTAAAACATTTGGAGGGAAATTGAATGAGAGGTGGTTGAGAGGAATATTCCTTGGAATATGCCTTGGTAATGGAAAATAGATGAATTAAATAATTAATTGAAATTATTTTCATGTGCAATCTGGTTAGTTGACCATGGTTGATTTAACTCTTGAGGAGTTAAAAGTTGGAGGAATTAATAATGATGACTAGAAAGCTAATTTAGAATTAATTAACCTAGAATTAATTAATTGGAGTGAATTAGGAGATGTGACATTTGATTTGATTGATTTTTAATCAAATGAGAGGATTAAGAGAGGATTTAATTAAATAAGATGAATAATTAGTTAGAAGAAGGGTGAATTAATCCAATAAATTTACTTATTTGATTAATAGTTGAATTTACTAAATTTAATTAAATAATGTTGATTATTCAATTATTTGATGAATTTGAAGTGATTTTAGAAGAAACAGTGTTAGTTGATCAGAATTAGAGATCCAGTATCAATCAAGAATTTTTTGGTGTCTATATTTTTCCCGTCTTTGAAGCAAAGTACTTGCTACGTCAGTTCAAAGAATAACACTGCCATGATTAAAAATTAATTTTTATTTTATTTTTCAAATGGCTCACTACTGCCCAGTGGAAGGAACTATGTTGCTACACTAACCCCTCAAGAGATCGGGCAAAAATTGTAAAATTTGGTCGAGCTCACAAAAAAGATTCAAGATTATTTCAGCTCAGAGAGGACTAGTAAGCTCGAATGTTTGATGTAGATAAATTTGATGATGTATAGAAAGTCATCGGCCATGGATAGCCTCATGTATATTTTGATATATCACACTAATTTGATACTTGAATAGAAATGTTAGTAAAGATAGAAGAATAAGATTGATGAATGTAAGAATGAGATGGATTAACCATTGATTTCGAGATTAATTCAAAAGTCCAACAAGTCTATGAGTCATTGAGACTTTATTAGATATGGTGATGACTGATGATGATT
>VDFB02167171.1:0-27608 GCA_007258455.2 Sequoia sempervirens
TAAATAGTTAGTCTTAAGAAAAATGATTTACATTTTCTTGTGATTTTTGCCCCTGCCCTTCAATATATTATCGTTGAGGTGCAAGCGCTAGTAATAATAGTAATCAATTAAATTAGTTTTATCTTAAGAAAGTTTAATCTTTAAATTTGGGATTTTTTTAATATTAGAAGTGGCAATTAAATCTAATATATTTAAATTAATATTAATACAACTAATTTAATATTACGTTGGGGGTTTTGTGAATCCTAGGGTAATTAATTTTTATCAATTAAATTATTTTTATTTGTGTGGTGAAGAAAGTTTAATCTTTAAGTTTGGGTTTTTTTAAATATTCAAATGGCAATTAGGGGTGAGCAGGCCTAGCTCGATTGGCTAAAGCATCTTGTTGCAAGCAAGAGGTCACAAGGTCTAGTCTCCACACAAACCTATGGTATCACAGAGGCAAAAATGTTTATAGGAGGAAGGAAAAAAAAACTATTGTATCCTAGTGATCAAGGAAAAAAAGGTTGCAAGAACTTGCAATTAGAAATTAATCTCACAAGTTACAAGATCAACATCATAGATTATGCCATTTCTCAAGAACTCATTTTTGACATTGAGGAGCATGGATTCAATCCAAAACAACATCAATTAATCTCACAAGTTACAAGATCAACATCATAGATTATGCCATTTCTCAAGAACTCATTTTTGACATTGAGGAGCATGGATTCAATCCAAAACAACATCAATTACAATCCCAAAAAATAGTCATATCATAAGAAATGTTTGTTGGGTGAAAGTGACTAAATTTTGTATAGCATTAACACTTATTTCTTTTTCATAATTCCTAAAGCTAAGTGGTTCATCCTTTTTAATGTAATTTTTTAATATTCGTTTATTGCTATTATCAAATTTCAATGAAGTATTTAAATGAAGGTTAATTTTGACTTTACTTAATTAGGTTAGATTTATGTTGAAATTTATTGCGTTGAGAATTAATATTATTTTGTATATACTAAAATCATAACTACACATATTTAAAGTAAATTATAAAATAATTGTTTGAGTAAATATTAATAAATAAAACATAAATAATTCTAAATTAAGTTATTAAAAAACACTATTTAGTATATAAAAGAACTACAAAATAAGTTTTAAGTAGAAAAGAAAAAAACTATAAGTAAATAAAAATAACTCAAAATTTATATCTACATTTTTGGTAGATGTATTCAAGAGATTATATATAAACCAATATGTATAGATATACAAAAAACTATATTTTGTCACATAAAATTTAAATACATGCTTGGAGAAAACCATTTTTTCACATATTTTAACGATAGGTATGCTACTTTGTTACAAATATATTCATCCCTTCAAATTCAAAACCAAACATCATATTTAATGTATTTAACTTTTGCAAATTAATTTAATATTTATTGTTTGGGTCTTATTTCTAATTAATTAATCAATAGGAAGGGTAAAATTATCTTTTATTATGAACAATTCAATGACAAAACAATCAATAATAATTTTACACCTTATTGTTTTAAAAATACATAATCTGTATTTATTGCTAAAATTTATATCTTTTTATACAATTGAACCTTAGCTTCCATTAAATATTTTTTTAATATAAAGACAAAAAAAATTAAAACAACCACTGATTACAAAGTAGGATTGTCAGTCATAAAAAGCATGCCAGCGCACCAATTCCAAAAAATCTTGAAAATTCAAAATAGGACTCCCAGTCTTAAAAAAATCCAAACACACCAATTCCAAAAAAATCTTGAAAATCCATATGTGAAGAGGGACAATCGCTATAAAGAAGAGGAACCCTTCAAACCTAACTACAAGATATAAACCCTTATTACCCTAAGATTGTTCATGTTGAGAGTATGTTAAAAAAAACCACCAACACAAAAGTCGATGAAGAAAAGAATAAGAAAGTTAGGCTAAAACAATTGGACCCTAATCTCCATAGGATGCTTGGGAAAGAAACGTGTTGCCTAACTAGATATAAATCCTTATTACACTAAGATTGTTCATATTGTGAAAATCTTTAAAAAAAGCTACCAAAATAAAAGCCAATAAACAAAAGAATGAGAATGAAAATGTTATGCTAACAAAATTGAACCATACCCTCCATAGAATGCTTGGGAACGAAACGCGTTCGGTGTGGCTTGACCAGTTCACGGGCAACATAGGAATATGCATATCTTCAGTCTAGGGTGGCTACTCATTAATTACGGGCCTTTAGTCGGTGGGCCTTCTCTATTTATTTGCGCTCGTTGCTCTTGTCTTACATAGTTTGAGCAGTTTATTTGTGTTTGTTGATCTGCTACGCAGCCTACAAAGGTTGTTTGGTGCAACGTCTAACAATGGCTCGAAAGGAATTCTCAGGAAGCTGTATTTTCCTTCTCTCCCTTATTCTATATCTCCTCCTCAGGTTAGTTTGTCTTCTCCTCCTTAGTTTAGTTCCTTAAAGTACTTTTCTGTTCAAGAAGTAAAGATATGCACACCATCTATTCACAAGATGCTGCTTTTATTTGAAGTATTCTTGCTCTGGTAAACAGATTTTTCAATCCATAGGGCTTTGGGATTTCTTTTTGGTGTATATAAATAGAGATATGGTAACCCTTCACAATGGGGTTTAACGATGTTCAATCTGTTTCTTAATACCTATCTAAACCTAGACCAGGTTGGGTAAGTCATAGCAACAGTATAAAAGTATACAAATCATTGTGTTGGACAAGATTGAGCAGGAATCAGGGATTAAACAGACATGTTTTAGTCTGTCGTGGTTATAATAAATCTATGTCGGAAGAAAAAATATAGAAATAATATTAAAGAGAATAGAATTTTTATTTTCTTTTCTTAGGGCATTGAGTTTATTGTTTCTGTTGGTCACAAATAACTTGTGCATGTACAGGAGATGCCAATGCAATAAAAGTGGGTGGCTCATGTATGTTCTTTCTCACTATTAATTTGTGCCCGCATTAAATAGAAACCTCAAAGACTTTTTAGTAGCAGTTGATTAAATTATCTGATGATTAAAAATACCAAATTTTAAAAGAATACACTGTGAAACAGTAAACCCAAAATGCAGTTTAAGACCAATTATAAGTTTTTGTGAATTTAAAAAAAAGTATTTTATGAATGGGTGTGTACTTTTGTGTAACATAAAATGCAGGTATGTGCAGTAACGATGGCATATACATTGTATGTGAACTCTCCTGCCTTCAATATATTTTGTTGGGAATTTGTTGTTATTTTAGATCTCAGAGGAATTTGACTACAGTCCGAGATTAGTGTTACCGTTTGGTAAACAAACATGAAGAAATGGTTATTTTTCATGTTGGAAGGAAATTTCTAAATTCTCCTGCATTATTTTTCAGTTTGTTTAGAATCTGTTAAAATTAGTTTTGTGTAAAAAATAAACTGTAGTTTTGCATTAGTATATCTATTTTAACTAGAAATAAATTAGAATTTAGTTAGTTTTTTCTGTAGTTGGTATGTTTTAATTGTTTTTTGTAAAATCTAAACTCCTCTATAAAAGAGGTATGATGTAAATGTTTTTGATGAAGTAATAGAAGCTGTGCAGCAGAATGGTATGTTAATATTTTTGTGTTTTATAGATTTCAATGTGTTATGTGTTTTGATATTTCTTCATTCAATACCATCAAACTGGTATCAGAGCCAGGGAGGTTCTATGGTGAAGATCTGAAATATAAATTGATAATCAATGTTGAAGTGAAGCTGCAGCTGGAAGAAAACATGGTGAAGGAGCTGTTGATTTGTTAGGCTGATTTTGCAGTCACACAAGAGCCGCCATACAAAGGATTGCAGATTCAAGAGAAGTTAGAGAAGAATGGTGTAGATAGAAGTTTTTTTGCCGACACAGATTTAAAAGGTTGCAGATCTAGAAATAAAGAAAAAAAAGTTGTTCGCAGATTGCAGATTGCATCATCTGTAATGCAAAAGAATAAGTGTAGAAAATGTTTCTTAGGCTGTTGGAAAAGATAATTAATATTATTTTGAAACCTTGATTGTGTGTTTGGAAAAAGATTTCTAGAGATCTTTGAGGCAATTTGTATTGGAAGAAAGTCGCTACAAAAAATAAAGATATATGATCAGTTTTTCTTGCTAAAAGTAAATCACAACTCTATTTCGGAGAGAATTATTGTATTTGTGTAACTGCCAAAAGAAGTTGTACAAAAAGTGATCAATGTTCATCATTTTAAGAGATTTGTAGAAGACAACCCATAAATTGCAAGAGGAAAGAGTTTGAATGCCACCATCGAGTTTTAGAGAAAGTTTGTAGAAGGAAATTGTGTAAAGAAGAGTGGAGGCGCTCTTGGAAAAGAAGAAATCACTAGAGCAGAATTAGGTGAGGTTAATCAAATTTATTTCAATGGGAAAGATAGGCAAAAGAGTAAAAAAAGGAGAAAAAGGTTTTGGAGGAGGAAGTGATAGAAATTGAAAAATGTAATTCACAATTGGTAGCAGATATAAAAAAATTTGGAAAAGAAAGATATGAGAATTTGTGTGAAATTGACAAATTAGAAAAGGAATTGAATTATGTTAAAAGAAAGAATTAAGAGTTAGAAGAAAAATTAAACTTCTTTGATAAAATCAAGAAAAAGAAAGAAAATTTTGAGGAAATGCTAAAATTGTTAGAAGAAGAAAATTGTTTACAGAAGGAAGAATTATCAAAGTTGAAAGAAGAAAATAAATGTTTACAAAGCCATTGGTAAGTGATGTTGCTTGTTGTATTGAAGATGTGTGTTCTTTTGTTGATAAATCAAGTAGTTTGTGTGATATGGCAAGTATTGTTTTTGATGAAGAATGTGAAGATGATAATGTAAATCTTAATAATTCTCATGAAAAAAATGTTGGTTTGAGATTAATGCAAATAATAGGTTATAAAGGTGAAGGATTAGGAAAAAATGCACAAGGAATAAAAGAACCAATTGGACCCGTTATGAGACCAAAATATAAAGGTCTAGGATATATTATAGGTAAAGGAAATTTTATAGGATCAAGAAAAATTTGTTCAAGAAATGCATCAATGTTCACATTGTAAAAGGGAAAGTTATGTGAAAGATACATGTTGGGATCTACATCTGTGCAAATTTTGTGGTTTGAAAGCTATAGATAGTGAGAGGATTTCCAATTTGAAGTTCAAAATTTGAAGATCAAAGTTTGATGGATTGCGGTAGCAGTTGGAAAGAATTGGTTAGAGTTGATAGTAAGAAGATTTTGAAGATGGTTTGAATTATTTATACAAATAAACAAATTGAGAGTGTTTGAATATTTGGTTGGAAACTAGAAATAAATTAGAATTTAGTTATTTTTTCTATAGTTGGTATGTTTTAATTTTTTTTGTAAAATTTAAACTCCTCTATAAAAGAGGTATGATGTAAATGTTTTTGATGAAGTAATAGAAGTTGTGCAGCAGCATGGTATGTTAATATTTTTATGTTTTATATATTTCAATGTGTTATGTGTTTTGATATTTCTTCATTCAATACCATCAAAGTGGTATCAAAGCCAGGGAGGTTCTATGGTGAAGATCTGAAATATAATTTGATAATCAATGTTGAAGTGAAGCTTCAGCTAGAAGAAAATATGGTGAAGGAGTTGTCGATTTGTTAGGCTGATTTTGCAGTCACACAAGAGCCGACATACAAAGGATTGCAAATTCAAGAGAAGTTAGGGAAGAATGATGTAGATAGGAGTTTTGTTGCTGACACAAATTTAAAAGGTTGCAGATCTAGAAATAAAAAAAAAGTTGTTCTCAGATCGCTCATCTGTAATGTAAAAGAATAAGTGTAGAAAATGTTGCTTAGGCTATTGGAAAAGATAATTAATTCTATTTTGAAAAGCTTGATTGTGTGTTTGGAAAAATATTTGTAGAGATCTTTGAGGCAATTTGTATTGGAAGAAAGTCGCTATAGAAAATAAAGATATATGATATTTTTTATTGCTAAAAGTAAATTACAATTCTTTTTTGGAGAGAATTATTGTATTTGTGTAACTATCAAAAGAAGTTGTAGAAAAAGAGATCAATGTTCATCATTTTAAGAGATTTGTATAAGAAAAGGTATAAATTGCAAGAGGAAAGAGTTTGAAGGCCACCATAGAGTTTTAGAGAAAGTTTGTAGAAGGAAATTGTGTAAAGAAGAGTGGAGGCACTATTGGAAAAGAAGAAATCACTAGAGCAGAATTAAGTGAGAGTTGATAGTAAGAGGATTTCCAATTTGAAGTTCTAAAAATTTTATGGTTTGAAAGCTATAGATAGCGAGAGGATTTCCAATTTGAAGTTATGAAAATTTGAAGATCAAGTTTGATGGATTGTCACAATAGTTGGAAAGAACTGGTGAGAGTTGATAGTAAGAAGATTTTGAAGATGGTTTGAATTATTTATACAAGTAAACAAATTGAGAGTGTTTGAAGACTTGGTTGTAAAGTTGAAAGAAATTTATGGTTGAAATTAAGGGGGTGTGTTGTGTAAAAGGAAACTGTAGTTTCGCATTAGTAATATCTATTGTAAGTAGAAATAAATTAGAGTTTAGTTTGTTTTTTTTGTAGTTGGTATGTTCTAGACTTTTCTTGTAAAATCTAAACTCCTCTATAAAAGAGGCATGATGTAAATGTTTCTCATGAAGCAATAGAAGTCATATATTTTTGTGTTTTATATATTTCAATGTGTTATGTGTTTTGATATTTCTTCATTCAATACCATAATTTCAAGTGCCTTTGCAAATTGCATTTTAACGGTTAAATGTGATTTCCCTTTATAGGGAAGGGTGTCCAATACAACATGAGTGGTGGCTTGGTTTCTTAATCGTAACCAATTGTTTGGGTGAGGTTAGCTTTATTGGGATTTACAGTTATTATTTGTGCCATGCTCAAAAGACCTGCATGCATTTAAGAATTTATTATTGTTAAACAATTTTTAAAATATTAATATGTTATTTAAATATACTAGCGCTTGCACCTCAACGAGGTGCAATGGTTACGCCGATAGCAAGATATACCCTACCAATATATTGAAGGGCAAGGGGAAAAATCGCTAGAAAATGTAAATTGCTTTTCTTAAGGCTAACTATTTATAGCAGAATAAAATATTCCATTGCACCAATATGCCCATGTTGAGGCTGGCTAAAGTTGTTCTCAGTCTGGATGGTATTATTGATACAAGTGTTGTTAATTCTCATGCTTCCATATTAGCAGATTTTAAAGAGTAAATGGGGACTATGATTGTTACTAAGCTTCTAAATTTTAGGGAGGATGAGAATAGGAGCTTATGGATATTGAGTTGCAAGGCTCAATCAATGAAAGGTTTTCTTCAAGCTTAGCTTAAGAGGAGGAAATTCGGGTTTTGCGCTAGGATGTGGGCATTTTAATGGATCTGTACTGAGATTTGCAAACAGTTATTAAGCATGTGGTTGTGTCTCATGACAAAGGTGTTTTGGAAGTTGTTAGCTGTTCCACTTTGCCAAGCTTTGGGAACAATGATTTATCTCAGCCTATGAGGCATGCCAAACTCATAATGGGAATCCATATAAATGGTTTTGGTGGATCTTACAATGGCAAGACTCGCTAAAGTCAAGTGGTTCTATGTCTAGTATTGGAGAGTCCTGAATGGGATTTATGATCAATGGAGATCAATGCTAGCTGGTCCAGGTGTGTCCTGATGGAGAAGCTATAAGGTAGTGTATGGATGTGTTTGTGACATGGCTGTATAAAGGGCTCTCTTTTATGTTTGGTTTTTGCTTTTATTCCTTGCTACACCTGGTATGGCTGTTGATGCACATTTTTATAGCCTTAGTTATGTATGTTTTATAGGGTATGTATAGTGCTTTCTCTGGCCTTCTTTTATCCCTGTGCCCATGCATGGGTAGTTTGCATAGGTGTTTTGTTTGTTGTCTAGTTGTTATGCTGGTATTGCACTGGGATGGGGCCCATAATACAACCCCAAAATTATAATCAAGAAAAGATGAGACACCTTTTTATATTTTCTTCATAGACATGAACCTATTTCAGAATAAAAAAAGGTTTTCAAGAAAGATACTTTATTATAAATTTCCTACATTCTCATCTATTGACCATTGAGGGCTAATATATTCTTCACTTATTTTTTAAATAACCTTCCCTCAATTGGACTTCTCCCACATGGCTAAGATAGCATCCCTGATATTTTCATCATAATCAACAAAGTTGCAATATCACTAAAATGAACCAGATCTGGAACCGGTACAAAACTAGAAAAAGCTATAACAAAAAATTCTAAAAATTTGTGGCCAAAATCTGAAATTCTATTTTTAAAATTTTTCATGTTGAAATCTGAGGAGTCTAGAGGTAACACGCCCAATTTGTGGGATGGTATAGAAGTTTAACGTACATAAATTAGGGTAAAAATGCCTAATAGTAGGTGCCAACTTATTCTCAATTCATGAGAAGTATATTATCTACACTCAACCATGAACATTCATTCCTTTATTTGGCATTCTATACAACTCTTTTATAGTGGCTGTGATGGCACAAGTCCTACACTGCATTCTGGTATGAATTGAGTGAATGGGGGCCACCTTTTTCCCGAGCCATGGATTTCAGAATTTCATTCGCAAGAGCAGTATATCATGCCACCTTTTTCCCAATCTGTGAGATGGTATAGAAGTTTAATGTACATAAATTAAGGTAAAAACTCCTAACAATTATTGCCAACTTATGCTGCATTCATAAGAAGTATATTATCTGCACTCAGCCGTGAACAGTCCTTCCTTTAGTTGGCATTCTATACAAATGTTTTATAGTGGTTGTGATGGCACCAGTCCTACTTTACATTATCATATGAATTATGTGAATGGGGGCCACCTTTTACCCCCTGCCATGGATTTCATTAGCACAAGCAGTACATCATCTCCACTTGGCCACATACATTCCTTACTCTACTCTGCATTCTTCTATACACCTGTTATGGTAGTTGATGTTGGGGCCAACCCTTCAACTTTGAATTCTCATAAAACCAAGGTCACCTTTTCACTCCATCCATGTACTTTGTTAGCTTTATTTTCTAACAACAAGCCTTTCTTTTGCTTCAAATTTTTACAAAATTCAATAGAAGAGTATATTTTCTAACATTTTTAGGTCTTACCCATTTTACACTCAACCCCTAGTTCAAATATTTTCCTTTTGCACTTTTATCTTTTAATCCATACACTTTGGTTTGTAAGTTCCCTCTTCCTACTGTAACGAGCTATGCTTATACATTCTAGTCACATACTTTAGTCATTTTTGGAGACGTCAATATAATTTACTTACAATGCATAAAACATATGAAGAAAGCAAGCATTAAAGTTTCATCTCTACCAAACAGGTTTAACGCCATATCACAAAATTAACATTTTCTAAGCATGAACCATAGAACCCTACAAGTGAAAAATTATACCACAAAAATTGGTCATATCTTTGCCATAACACCACACCCGTTAAAAAAGGGGTGAAATTCCCTGATTGTCAAAAATAAGTGGTAATGAAATCTTTCTTTGTTTGTCAAACAGAAGAGAGGTCTATACACTAATACTCGGTCAAGTCATGCTTAAATCTAGTCCTCAAATAATTAGTAAGTCACACAAAATTTAGACCACACTACCAGGGAAAACTACACTAATGCATGGCCTCTCAAAAACTTCAGATCTCTAACTACAAGTGAGCAAATATTACCCACTATTCACAAACCTCAAAAGGTTTTTCCAGCAAATATAAATCCACAAAAAAAAACAAAATCAAGTCTTCAGTAAGGCATGTACATACGTTTATTTACTCTAATCTGCTAAGTCTAGCATGCTTTATCACAAAAGCTTAAGTCCAAAAAAGCAACATTTCTAAATGCTGGAAAACACTAATGCAAAACACAAGCCCTATGGAACCTCAAAGTATACCAACTTCAATTCAAACCAAAGAATTCAAAACATTAAATATCTATTATCAGCCACTTCAAGCTTCTATAGTTCATAACTTTAGGAAAAAGGCATCTAGAGAAACTGTATAGGTGAGAAAGGAAAAAGAACATCCATGACACCAAATGTGTACTTTATCTAAATAGTTTCACCATACAAGTCAACTTACTTTATATCACATTATTCCTGAGAGGATTTTTTACCTAAAGAGTGACACCACTCAAGCATTAACTGTTCCAAAATAGTAAAAACCAATTAATAGCACAAATAGAAAATAATATGAAAAAGAAAGTCTTATGGAGACTCGGAAACCTACTGACCTCAGTTCCTATTATACAACTCAGGTGAAACACAATCATCTATATACAGTAGTCAAAGTCTGATAGTACTGAAACCCTAAAAACGAAGCTAAATCATTTCTCCAAAATTTGTTTCATACGTAGACCTCTGTTTCAAACTTTAAGCTCTCTAATTAAACAAAAAAAATTAAAATCGTTTGCATTAAAACCCTGAAATCAATACAAGTTTATTTTCCAAAATTCGTTCGTGAAGGTCTCTTTCTAGTTAATACGAACTGCAAAAGCTTGAAAATTCTATCAAAAAATTGTACTCAATTGTAACCGTACCAAAACCCTAAAAACCAAACTACAGCTTTAAAAAGAAATTTAAAACCCTAAAACAACGTATCTAACCAAAGAAAATTGAATCGAAAGACAGAACAAAAAAAAAAAAAGAACGTACATTATAGAAACGCTGGTTGAAATCTCCAGCCAAAAGGTGTCCACGAATCTGTCAAGATTTGTGAGTGCATGAAGCTTTAGCACAGGGTGTTGTTCGTTAAGCAGTTCCAATAGCCCGCTGGCCAATATTATGATAGTCACCAAGATTGAAGCTTCGAAATCCTCAACAATAACTTGTTAATAACCCCGCCCGCCCAACAATAATTTAACGCAGAAAAAAAAAAAGAACAACAGCTCGCAGTATTTGGATTCGTTAAAAATGGTCTTGGTTTTCTTTTGTTTATTTAATTCCAATAGTTATGGATTTGCACTGCATATGAAAGTAAGTGTAGGTGTTTTTCCAGATTTTTGTAAATTTTTTGACCTAAAATGTTAAAAAATAACCGGGGCAAAATGCAGAGGGCGGGACACAAAATGCAGAGAAGAGACTTCTATAACAGTTGGAGGAAAGCATATCGCAGGTAACGTGAAAGCCATTGTGTCACATCACTACAGTGGAGAAATTATTGATGCTCGGAAGTTGCCAGTGAGCTAGAAAGTACAAATATTGAAGAAACAATACAAAAAAATATTTACAGTGGACATGTCTGTGAAAGTGGCCAACCCGCCAGATTTATTGAATAGGCTTTAGAAAGCTTCAACCAAATGCGATTGGCAGGTGTAAAGCCTGACCCTATAAGCTTTGCTAGCATCCTTCCCGCCTGTGCAAGGATGAGAGAAATAGTGGACCTAAAGGAAAATACCTTGGAAAGCGACATTTACTTCAACTGCAAAATTTCTCCAACACCAGCAGTAAAAGGAATGGAGGTTTAACAGCCATTGCCTTAATATGAAAGGGTTTGCATTGGAATAGGCATGTCGTGCTGAAGTAGCTTGAAAGTGAAAGAACTAATTGGTTCAAGAGTCGCCCCTTCTTACTGAGAAGAAATCACCCAACGCCGCTGGTAAAAGCAATGAAGGGTTAGCAGCCATTAGCAGCCATTGAATAATAATGAAAGGGTTTTAATTAAAATAGCGCGTGAAGCATAAATTGCCTTCTCCCTTCTGATGTTTCCTTGCTCTCCTCCTGTCATAACCGCCATTGCCATATTATTCTAAAGAAGGCCACTTGAAAAAGAAATGGAAATAGGCAGATAGGGAATACAGCCAGACACAAGCTACTTCAACTCGCACGCAAAACCCTGAAAGTCAAGGTAAAATTAATACAGTGTGCAGGTAGGAGCTGGTACGGTGTTGACCGATATGAATGATCCTTTTATTTTTGTACGCAATCCACTCCAACACTTAAAATTTCCCACCGGAATAGTCAACCGTAGACTTTTCCGGTGGGAATTCCCACCTATAATAGCCTACTGGCTAAATATATCATGGGCATTGTGGGTTGTTTGCATTATATTTGAATGAATGAATAAATCATTTTAATAACATCTACGAGACAATCAACTTATGGGTCCTAGAGTATAATACTTAAAAATATTCAGGTTCCTTCTAGTGTCCGCTTTCCTATTATGAATCTTGATAAGGAAGCTAGTTCTTTTGAGAAGTCTTGCCTCTTTAAAGAGGTCATTGAGATTATCCACCTTCAAGTTGCTCTCATAATAAGCAGCACATTTTGAATGAATGAACGATTTAGCTAATTCTTCCTAACCAAAATCTAGAGTAGTAATCTTTAAATGATTGTCATGATATAATAGTTTTGGAAACAGATTGAAAAGGGGCAAGCAGGCAAGCAAGCTTTAAAAAGAAATGTGCACATCTTTTTGTCGCTATAAAAAGATAGTCAAAAGTATACGAAATGGAGTTCACTCTACTTTAACATCTACAAATAGAGGATTTTACTTAAGAGGGTTTTTTTTTTTCTAAATTTATGTAATAATATTAGTATTCAATTAAATTAGTTTTAATTTTAGTTAAATTATTTTTAATTTTAGTTAAATTATTTTTAATTTTTTAAATTAAATATAATATTAAGGTATATCATGAAGAATTTAATCATAATAGTAACCAATTAAATTAGTTTTATCTTAAGAAAGTTTAATCTTTAAATTTGGGATTTTTTTAATATTAGAAGTGGCAATTAAATCTAATATATTTAAATTAATATTAATACAACTAATTTAATATTAAGTTGGGGGTTTTGTGAATCCTAGGGTAATGAATTTTTATCAATTAAATTATTTTTATTTGGGTGGTGAAGAAAGTTTAATCTTTAAGTTTGGGTTTTTTTAAATATTCAAATGGCAATTAGGGGTGAGCGGGCCTAGCTCGATTGGCTAAGGCATCTTGTTGCAGGAAAGAGGTCACGAGGTCTAGTCTCCACACAAACCTGTGCTATCAGAGGGTGTGTTGCACCAGCGCCAAAGAAAGTTTACCAGGTACACTACAGTTTATAGGAGGATAGAAAAAATGTTTACTAGGTGCATTGCAGTTTATAGGGGGAAGGATACTGGTCACATCCTATAGAAAAAATGTTTACTAGGTGCATTTTAGTTTATAGGGGGAAGGATACTGGTCACATGAAAGAAAGTTTACTAGGTACACTACAGTTTATATGAGGATAGAAAAAATGTTTACTAGGTGCATTGCAATTTATAGGGGGAAGGATACTCTTGGGTTGTGTTTCTCTATGTTTGTCTTTGTCCCCTTGTTTGGGTATGGCTGCTCCAAGTTAGGGGATGTTTAAGTTTTCTTGGGAAGTTCATTTCATCTTTCTTGTCACAGGAGTTTCTCTACTATTATGTGTGTAGTGCAATTGGAAGGTGCTTCTGCTTTGTCTCGCTTGAAGGGAACAAATTCTCAATGTACCCATGTTGCTTCTCTACTCCTTAAGTCATTTGTTCCTGCTTGTTGTTTTCTTTGTCTCCCTAGGGGCTCTTTGATTTTGTTGTGGGTTTGGGTTCTCTAGATTTTGTAAAAAGTGGAAGTGTTTTCCCTGATTTTCAGCATTTGACACATTTGACCTTAAAATTTGAAGCACTTAGAGATGAAATCTTCAAAAAAATAACTAATCATAAAATGTAGTACTCAGAGTTTAGTTTCCAAATATATAATTTATTTCAATACCGAGATTATACAAATTGAGTTTCAATAGGCATTTTTAAAAACCACTGTTGAAAAGTCACTTTTTTTACCATACCATGCACATGTACAACATCCATATTTTGATCTAAATTATCGTATTTATCTAAATCCTTTTGGGAAAAGATTTGTGACTCACTAAAGCTTGTTCTCGATATTTTTTTGTAATTTTTTATTGAATACATTTTTTTTTGTTAATTTTTTACTAGGCATATTTGTCATTTGGAAAAATCGTCATGTACGACACGCATAAGATGACCTTAACTTATCATTTTTTTATTTTTTTCTTAAATTGAAAAGAATTGTCTGAAGTTTGTTCTTGTGCAATCCATTTGTCAAAATGTTATGTTGATCAAAAGTTATTAAAATATTTAAAAACCCTAATATTTAAAGTTTATGGACAAGTTTCATTAGAAATTAATTGAAAAATGGAAAAATAATCTAATTGTAAAAAAAATTATAGATTTGGAATCTACATTGTCTCATCTAAAATGGGTTTTAATTTCCTATCAAAATTCTCCAAAAAAAGTTGTCAGCCATATGTCCAAACTCGGTATTTTTCTTTGACATTGTTAGGACCTTCAACTTGCAGGTCAAACTAGGTTGAAGGCCTAGGTTTGGATTCCCAATGTTTTTTCCGAACCAAAATACAAGGCAAAAACCTGCCTACAAAGAAAACCCAATTTCAAATTTTTGGAAACGAGCTCTTGTTTTGGTTCTACAAAATGAGATCCTGTTATTGAAAACGAGATCCCGTTTTAAAAATTGCCAAAAACTGGAAATTCCCATTTTTGGAAAATTTTCAAAACAAGAACCCATATTGAAAATTTTCCAAAAATGGAAAATTTTCAAACCGGCATCATTTTGAAACTTTCCATTTTGGAGAATTTCGAGTTTTGGAAAAATTCAATCTACGAGGATCCGTTTGAAAATTTTCCAAAATGAAAATTTAAAGAGGATTTTTTAAAAGCGGGATCCCATTTTTAATTTAGTTCAGGATCCAAGCTAGACGGGATCCCGTTTTTGCATGCGATTTTTTTTTTTGGCTAAGGCAAAAACTTCCACATTTCATGGACTCAACTTCTTGCACTTACCCTGCTTTTGGACCCTGTTATGATTATGAATGCGCCTGATGCTAAAAATGTGTAGGTTTTCATTGTTCCTTCAGTTGAGCCACCTCTTTTGATGTCCCTTTTGGATGTCCCGCCTTTCCTAAAACCCATAGATATGTTAAATACTTCAGTGGTATCCACTATAGTTTTCTCTTACTCCTCCACCTCTGCACCTCTCACCTTGTCTTTGGGGAGTTCATGTCCCCCAATGGAGGAGAAGGTGGAGAGTGGTCCTTCTAGCAATTCTGGATGTAATAGGAGTCCTCTTTCAGAAGGTGGTCCCACACAGACTTGTTCTATCTTAGTAACAGAACCAGTCCTGGCTTCCCCTGAGTTTGTCATTGCTCTTGAATCACTCAGTCAACCTAGCAATGAATCTCGAGAAAGATCTTCTCCATCTATTCAGGTGAAACATGGTACTTATGTAAAGTGCATGTTTAACTCTCTGGATGAAATTCCATCCTTGTCAGCGATTTTGCAAAATCATTGGTGACCTTAGCTCCATAAGATCTTAGTGGAGGAGACCTACCGGAGAGTTCTTCCATAGCCCTTGTTGTAGGAGGGCCAGATGCTCCTCCTCTTAACATTCCACCACTGCAAGTTCATCCTCCTTCCCCCTACGATAATCTAGAGTGGGAAGTAGACAACCTGTTAGTCGACCAGTCTTAGGGGGAGGTCTCTTTTTTATCTTTAGATTAGATGTGTGTGTTGTGATGTGTTCCCTCATGATCCCTGTCACACTTCTTGGTGGTTGGATATAGGCATGCTTTTTGTGTTGTAAACCTTTTTCTATTTGTATCATCATTCTTCCATGTTTTTGATTGACTTTCATCAAAATTGGGGATGATGCAAGGAATTGGGGGCATTTAGGCTTCCCTTCCATGTTGACCCAATTTTTTATTTTCACTTTGTCTTCTCATGCATTCTTCACATGGTATATTATAGTAGGGGGTTGATGAAAGTTCATTTTATATAATATTATTATACATATATATTAATGAGCAGTTATGAGCCTAAAATATTAGGCTACCCCTATGGCCTTTGTGTTATTATCTTTTTTCTATTTTCTTATCTTTCTCTCTTCTTTGCTTGAGTTGTCCCTCTCATGTGTGACAATGCCACTTCTATAACACTTTGATTTTTAGAAAACAAATTCATTTCCAATGAATCTATTATTGAGAATCTTCACAAACTCCTTTTTAGAATCGCATTCTCAACTTGAAACCCTAACGAAACGTGTTTCCTTCATCATGGGTTCGTAAAGAAAGAACTTAAGAACCTTCACCTTGCAAGGGGACATTTTCTTCCTTTTGAATTCCTTGATGAAGTGAGCATCTTTCGAAAGGACTCCTTGATGATGAATCGATTTGAGAAAGAAACATCTCTTCCACAATTTCAAATAACGCATCCCTTGAATGGACCCCTTCCTTCACACCTGGTTCCCAAGGGACCCCTTTGAAACCTTTCCAATCTATCGATGGTTTGCATGAATATTTGCTTGCTTTCTTGCATGGCCGCTTTCAGAAATATTCTATTTGTGAGTAGACATGCCGCTTCACAAATTCTTCTATAAAGCCACTTTCTAACTCAGTAGAGTCCCCTTTTTTGGGTTTCCTCCATATGAGAGATCTTGGGGGATTCCTTCCCTACAAGTCTGAGGGTTTGTAGGGTGCTTTCTTTGGGTTTCCTACATGTGAGAGATCTTGGGGGATGCATCCTTATAGGTTTGCGAGTCTATAGGGTGCTTCTTCTAAGTTTCCTCCATGTGAATCCTAGGGTAATTAATTTTTATCAATTAAATTATTTTATTTGTGTGGTGAAGAAAGTTTAATCTTTAAGTTTGGGTTTTTTTAAATATTCAAATGGCAATTAGGGGTGAGCGGGCCTAGCTCGATTGGCTAAAGCATCTTGTTGCAGGCAAGAGGTCACGAGGTCTAGTCTCCACACAAACCTGTGCTATCAGAGGGTGTGTTGCACCAGCGCCAAAGTAAGTTTACTAGGTACACTACAGTTTATAGGAGGATAGAAAAAAAAATTTACTAGGTGCATTGCAGTTTATAGGGGGAAGGATACTGGTCACATCCTATAGAAAAAATGTTTACTAGGTGCATTTTAGTTTATAGGGGGAAGGATACTGGTCACATGAAAGAAAGTTTACCAGGTATACTACAGTTTATATGAGGATAGAAAAAATGTTTACTAGGTGCATTGCAATTTATAGGGGGAAGGATACTCTTGGGTTGTGTTTCTCTATGTTTGTCTTTGTCCCCTTGTTTGGGTATGGCTGCTCCAAGTTAGGGGATGTTTAAGTTTTCTTGGGAAGTTCATTTCATCTTTCTTGTCACAGGAGTTTCTCTACTATTATGTGTGTAGTGCAATTGGAAGGTGCTTCTGCTTTGTCTCGCTTGAAGGGAACAAATTCTCAATGTACCCATGTTGCTTCTCTACTCCTTAAGTCATTTGTTCCTGCTTGTTGTTTTCTTTGTCTCCCTAGGGGCTCTTTGATTTTGTTGTGGGTTTGGGTTCTCTAGATTTTGTAAAAAGTGGAAGTGTTTTCCCTGATTTTCAGCATTTGACACATTTGACCTTAAAATTTGAAGCACTTAGAGATGAAATCTTCAAAAAAATAACTAATCATAAAATGTAGTACTCAGAGTTTAGTTTCCAAATATATAATTTATTTCAATACCGAGATTATACAAATTGAGTTTCAATAGGCATTTTTAAAAACCACTGTTGAAAAGTCACTTTTTTTACCATACCATGCACATGTACAACATCCATATTTTGATCTAAATTATCGTATTTATCTAAATCCTTTTGGGAAAAGATTTGTGACTCACTAAAGCTTGTTCTCGATATTTTTTTGTAATTTTTTATTGAATACATTTTTTTTTGTTAATTTTTTACTAGGCATATTTGTCATTTGGAAAAATCGTCATGTACGACACGCATAAGATGACCTTAACTTATCATTTTTTTATTTTTTTCTTAAATTGAAAAGAATTGTCTGAAGTTTGTTCTTGTGCAATCCATTTGTCAAAATGTTATGTTGATCAAAAGTTATTAAAATATTTAAAAACCCTAATATTTAAAGTTTATGGACAAGTTTCATTAGAAATTAATTGAAAAATGGAAAAATAATCTAATTGTAAAAAAAATTATAGATTTGGAATCTACATTGTCTCATCTAAAATGGGTTTTAATTTCCTATCAAAATTCTCCAAAAAAAGTTGTCAGCCATATGTCCAAACTCGGTATTTTTCTTTGACATTGTTAGGACCTTCAACTTGCAGGTCAAACTAGGTTGAAGGCCTAGGTTTGGATTCCCAATGTTTTTCCCGAACCAAAATACAAGGCAAAAACCCACCTACAAAGAAAACCCAATTTCAAATTTTTTGAAACGAGAGCTCTTGTTTTGGTTCACAAAATGAGATCTGTTATTGAAAAGCGAGGATCCCACGTTTAAAAATTGCCAAAATTTGGGGGAATTCCCATTTTGGAAAATTTTTTTCCAAGAAACAAAGAACCCATAGTGAAAGTTGCAAAAATGGAAAATTTCAAACCAGCATCCCATTTTAAGAACTTTCCATTTTGGAAATTTCCAGTTTTTAGAAAAAATTTCAATCTGAGGATCCGTTTTGAAAATTTTCAAAATGAAAATTTTTAAAAGAGGGATCCTGTTTTTTAAAAAACGGGATCCCATTTTTAATTTAGGTTCAGGATCCCGAAGCTAGACGGGATCCCGTTTTTGCAATGCCGATTTTTTTTTTGGCTAAGGCAAAAACTTCCACATTTCATGGACTCAACTTCTTGCACTTACCCTGCTTTTGGACCCTGTTATGATTATGAATGCGCCTGATGCTAAAAATGTGTAGGTTTTCATTGTTCCTTCAGTTGAGCCACCTCTTTTGATGTCCCTTTTGGATGTCCCGCCTTTCCTAAAACCCATAGATATGTTAAATACTTCAGTGGTATCCACTATAGTTTTCTCTTACTCCTCCACCTCTGCACCTCTCACCTTGTCTTTGGGGAGTTCATGTCCCCCAATGGAGGAGAAGGTGGAGAGTGGTCCTTCTAGCAATTCTGGATGTAATAGGAGTCCTCTTTCAGAAGGTGGTCCCACACAGACTTGTTCTATCTTAGTAACAGAACCAGTCCTGGCTTCCCCTGAGTTTGTCATTGCTCTTGAATCACTCAGTCAACCTAGCAATGAATCTCGAGAAAGATCTTCTCCATCTATTCAGGTGAAACATGGTACTTATGTAAAGTGCATGTTTAACTCTCTGGATGAAATTCCATCCTTGTCAGCGATTTTGCAAAATCATTGGTGACCTTAGCTCCATAAGATCTTAGTGGAGGAGACCTACCGGAGAGTTCTTCCATAGCCCTTGTTGTAGGAGGGCCAGATGCTCCTCCTCTTAACATTCCACCACTGCAAGTTCATCCTCCTTCCCCCTACGATAATCTAGAGTGGGAAGTAGACAACCTGTTAGTCGACCAGTCTTAGGGGGAGGTCTCTTTTTTATCTTTAGATTAGATGTGTGTGTTGTGATGTGTTCCCTCATGATCCCTGTCACACTTCTTGGTGGTTGGATATAGGCATGCTTTTTGTGTTGTAAACCTTTTTCTATTTGTATCATCATTCTTCCATGTTTTTGATTGACTTTCATCAAAATTGGGGATGACGCAAGGAATTGGGGGCATTTAGGCTTCCCTTCCATGTTGACCCAATTTTTTATTTTCACTTTGTCTTCTCATGCATTCTTCACATGGTATATTATAGTAGGGGGTTGATGAAAGTTCATTTTATATAATATTATTATACATATATATTAATGAGCAATTATGAGCCTAAAATATTAGGCTACCCCTATGGCCTTTGTGTTATTATCTTTTTTCTATTTTCTTATCTTTCTCTCTTCTTTGCTTGAGTTGTCCCTCTCATGTGTGACAATGCCACTTCTCTTTTGCTTGATTTTTAGAAACAAATTCATTTCCAATGAATCTATTAGTGAGAATCTTCACAAACTCCGCAGAATGCAGCATTCTCAACTTGAAACCCTAACGAAACGTGTTTCCTTCATCATGGGTTCGTAAAGAAAGAACTTAAGAACCTTCACCTTGCAAGGGGGCATTTTATTCCTTTTGAATTCCTTGATGAAGTGAGCATCTTTCGAAAGGACTCCTTGATGATGAATCGATTTGAGAAAGAAACATCTCTTCCACACTTTCAAATAACGCATCCCTTGAATGGACCCCTTCCTTCACACCGGGTTCCCAAGGGACCCCTTTGAAACCTTTCCAATCTATCGATGGTTTGCATGAATATTTGCTTGCTTTCTTGCATGGCCGCTTTCAGACATATTCTATTTGTGAGTAGACATGCCGCTTCACAAATTCTTCTATGAAGCCGCTTTCTAACTCAGTAGAGTCCCCTTTTTTGGGTTTCCTCCATATGAGAGATCTTGGGGGATTCCTTCCCTACAAGTCTAAGGGTTTGTAGGGTGCTTTCTTTGGGTTTCCTACATGTAAGAGATCTTGGGGGATGCATCCTTATAGGTTTGCGAGTCTATAGGGTGCTTCTTCTAAGTTTCCTCCATGTGAATCCTAGGGTAATTAATTTTTATCAATTAAATTATTTTTATTTGTGTGGTGAAGAAAGTTTAATCTTTAAGTTTGGGTTTTTTTAAATATTCAAATGGCAATTAGGGGTGAGCGGGCCTAGCTCGATTGGCTAAAGCATCTTGTTGCAGGCAAGAGGTCACGAGGTCTAGTCTCCACACAAACCTGTGCTATCAGAGGGTGTGTTGCACCAGCGCCAAAGTAAGTTTACTAGGTACACTACAGTTTATAGGAGGATAGAAAAAAAAATTTACTAGGTGCATTGCAGTTTATAGGGGGAAGGATACTGGTCACATCCTATAGAAAAAATGTTTACTAGGTGCATTTTAGTTTATAGGGGGAAGGATACTGGTCACATGAAAGAAAGTTTACCAGGTATACTACAGTTTATATGAGGATAGAAAAAATGTTTACTAGGTGCATTGCAATTTATAGGGGGAAGGATACTCTTGGGTTGTGTTTCTCTATGTTTGTCTTTGTCCCCTTGTTTGGGTATGGCTGCTTCAAGTTAGGGGATGTTTAAGTTTTCTTGGGAAGTTTATTTCATCTTTCTTGTTACAGGAGTTTCTTTACTATTCTGTGTGTAGTGCACTTGGAGGGTGTTTCTGCTTTGTCTCGCTTGAAGGGAACGAATTCTCTTTGTACCCATGTTGCTTCTCTACTCCCTCCGTCATTTGTTCCTTCTTGTTGTATTCTTTGTCTCCCTAGGGGGTCTTCGATTTTGTTGTGGGTTTGGGTTCTCCAGATTTTGTAAAAAGTGGAAGTGTTTTCCCTGATTTTCAGCATTTGACACATTTGACCTTAAAATTTGAAGCACTTAGAGATGAAATCTTCGAAAAAGTAATTCATCATAAAATGTAGTACTCAGAGTTTAGTTTCCAAATATATAATTTATTTCAATACCCAGATTATACAAATTGAGTTTCAATAGGCATTTCTAAAAACCACTGTTGAAAAGTCACTTTCTTTTACCATACCATTCACATGTACAACATCCATATTTTGACCTAAATTATCATATTTATCTAAATCCTTTTGGGAAAAGATTTGTGATTCACTGAAGCTTGTTCTCAATATTTTTTTGTAATTTTTTATTGAATACATTTTTTTTTGTTAATTTTTTATTAGGCATATTTGTCATTTTGAAAAATCGTCCTGTACGACACGCATAAGATGACGCCAACCTTGCATGTTTTTGATTTTTTTTCTAAATTTAAAGAATTATGCAGATTTTGTTCTTTATTACCCGATCCATTAAGGTCAAAGATGTTACGCGTGATCAAAAGTTATTTACCTTAGCGACATACCTGTACTTGCCCAGATATTTAAAACCTAATATTTAAAGTTTATGGACAAGTTTCATTTAGAATTAATTGAAAATAGAAAAAATAATCTAATTGTAAATTTTATATATTTGGAATCTACATTTATCTCATCTAAAATGGGTTTTTAATTTAGGTATATAAAATTCTTCAAAAGAGTTGAGTAGCCATCATTAGGCTTCGGTATTTTCATTGGTAGGACCTTGACTTACCCGAGTCAAGAAACTAAGGTTGAAGGCCTAGGTTCCCAGATTCCCAATATTTTCCAGACCAAAATACAAAGGCAAAACTTGCCTCTATGAAAAGAAACCAATTCAAATTTTTTTGAGAATGGGATCCAGATTATTAAAAGCGAGATCGGATTTTAAAAATCATGAAAAGCTGGGGGAATTTTGATTTTGGAAAATTTTCAAAATGGGATCCGTGTGAAAATTTTTACAGGCAGAGAATTTCAAAGAAATGGAAAAGAATTTTCAAATGGGGATCCCATTTTGAAACTTTCCATCATTGTTTTTTGAAAATTTTTTCAATCACAGGATCCGTTTGAAAATTTTCCAAAAATGAAAATTTTTAAAAGCGGGATCCCCTTTTTAAAAAAATGGGATCCCATTTTTAATTTAGGCTTAGGATCTCGAAGCTAGACATGATCCCGTTTTTTAAAAATGGGATCCTGTTTCTTAGAAGCGGGATCCCATTTTTGCAATGCCGATTTTTTTTTGGCTAAGACAAAAACTTCCACATTTCATGGACTCAACTTCTTGCACTTACCCTACTTTGGGAGTCCGTTCTGATTATGAATGCGCCTGATGTTAAAAATGTGTAGGTTTTCATTGTTCCTTCAGTTGAGCCACCTCTTTGGATGTCCCTTTTGGATGTCTCACCTTTCCTAAAACCCGTAGATATGTTAAATACTTTATTGGTATCCACTACAGTTTTCTCTTACTCCTCGGTATTTTTCTCTGACATTGTTAAGACCTTCAACTTGCAGGTCAAACTAGGTTGAAGGCTTAGGTTTGGATTCCCAATGTTTTTCCTGAACCAAAATACAAGGCAAAAACCTGCCTACAAAGAAAACCCAATTTCAAATTTTTGGAAACGGGCTCCTATTTTGGTTCTACAAAATGAGATCCCGTTTTCAAAATAAAATTAAAATTCCCATTTTGGAAAATTTACAAAGCAGGATCCCATATTGAAATATTTAAAAATGGGAATTTCAAAATGAAAAATTTTCAAACGGGGATCCCATTTTGAAACTTTCCATTTTTGAAAATTTCCGGCACAGAAAAATTTTCAATAAGGGATCTCGTTTTGAAAATTTTCCAAAAATGAAAATTTTTAAAAGCGAGATCCTTTTTTTTTTAAAATAGGATCCTGTTTTTAATTTAGGCTCAGGATCCTGAAGCTAGACGGGATCCCATTTTTGCAATGACAATTTTTTTTTTGGCTAAGGCAAAAAATTCCACATTTCATGGACTCAACTTCTTGCACTTACCCTGCTTTCGGACCCCGTTGTGATTATGAATGCGCCTGATGCAAAAAATGTGTAGGTTTTCATTGTTCCTTCAGTTGAGCCACCTCTTTTGATGTACCTTTTGGATGTCCCGCCTTTCCTAAAACCCATAGATATGTTAAATACTTCGGTGGTATCCACTACAGTTTTCTCTTACTCCTCCACCTCTGCACCTCTCACCTTGTCTTTGGGGAGTTCATGTCCCCCAATGGAGGAGAAGGTGGAGAGTGGTCCTTCTAGCAATTTTGGATGTAATAGGAGTCCTATTTCAGAAGTTGGTCCCACACAGACTTGTTCTATCTTAGTAACAGAACCAGTCCTGGCTTCCCATGAGTTTGTCATTGCTCCTAAATCTCTCAGTCAGCCTAGCAATGAATCTCGAGAAAGATCTTCTCCATTTATTCAGGAGAAACATGGTACTTATGTAAAGTGCATGTTTAACTCTCTAGATGAAATTCCATCCTTGTCAGTGATTTTACAAAATCACTGGTGACCTTAGCTCCATAAGATCTTAGTGGAGGAGACCTACCAGAGCGTTCTTCCATAGCCCTTATTGTAGGAGGGCTAGATGCTCCTCCTCTTAACATTCCACCACTGCAAGCTCATCCTCCTTCCCCCTACGATAATCTAGAGTGGGAAGTAGACAACCTGTTAGTCGACCAATCTTAGGGGGAGGCCTCTTTTTTATCTTTAGATTAGATGTGTGTGTGTTGTGATGTGTTCCCTCATGATCCTTGTCACCCTTCTTGGGGCTTGGATATAGGCATGCTTTTTGTGTTGTAAACCTTTTTCTATTTGTATCATCATTCTTCCATGTTTTTGATTAACTTTCGTCAAAATTGGAGATGATGCAAGGAATTGGGGGCATTTAGGCTTCCCTTCCATGTTGACCCAATTTTTTATTTTCACTTTGTCTTCTCATGCATTCTTCACATGGTATATTATAGTAGGGGGTTGATGACAGTTCATTTTATATAATATTATTATACATATATATTAATGAGCAGTTATGAGCCTGAAATATCAGGCTACCCCTAGAGCCTTTGTGTTATTATCTTTTTTCTATTTGTCTTATCTTTCTCTCTTCTTTGCTTGAGTTGTCCCTCTCATGTGTCACAACGCCACTTCTATAACACTTTGATTTTTAGAAAACATATTCATTTCCAATGAATCTATTATTGAGAATCTTCACAAACTCCTTTTTAGAATCGCATTCTCAACTTGAAACCCCAACGAAACGTGTTTCCTTCATCATGGGTTCATAAAGAAAGAACTTGAGAACCTTCACCTTGCAAGGGGGCATTTTCTTCCTTTTGAATTCCTTGATGAAGTGAGCATCTTTCGAAAGGACTCCTTGATGATGAATCAATTTGAGAAAGAAACATCTCTTCCACACTTTCAAATAATGCATCCCTTGAATGGACCCCTTCCTTCACACCGAGTTCCCAAGGGACCCCTTTGAAACCTTTCCAATCTATCGATGGTTTGCATGAATATTTGCTTGCTTTCTTGCATGGCCGCTTTTAGACATATTCTATTTGTGAGTAGACATGCCGCTTCACAAATTCTTCTATGAAGCCGCTTTCTAACTCAGTAGAGTCCCATTTTTTGGGTTTCCTCCATATGAGAGATCTTGGGGGATACCTTCCCTACAAGTCTGAGGGTTTGTAGGGTGATTTCTTTGGGTTTCCTCCATGTGAGAGATCTGGGAGATGCATCCTTGTAAGTTTACGAGTCTATAGGGTGCTTCTTCTAAGTTTCCTCCATGTGAGAGATGTTGGGGTTCCCTCCCCTGCAGGTCTGCGAGTCTACAGGGTGCTGCAGGTTTGCGAGTCTACAGGGTGCTTTCTTTCTCAATTTCCTCCATGTAAGAGATCTTGGGGTATACCTACCTACAGTTCTATGGGTCTGTATGGCACTTCCTCTGAGCTTCCTCCATTCGAGAGATCTTGGGGGTTGCTCCCCTACAGATCTATGGGTCTGTAGGACAATTTTTTTCTCTATTTCCTTCATGTAAGAGATCTTGGAGGACACCTTCCTTGTAAGTCTGTAGGTTTATAAGACACTTTTTTCGGTATCCTTCATGTGAGAGACCTTTGAGGATACTTTCCTTGCAAGTCTGTCGGTATATAAGGTGCTTTTCTCAGTATCCTTCATGTGAGAGATCTTAGGGGATACCTTCCTTGTAGGTCTACAGGTCTATAAGACACTTTTCTCAGGGCTTCCTTCACGTGAGAGATTTTGGGGGTCACCTCCTTGCAAGTCTATGAGCCTATAACAAACTTTCATTCTACAACTTCATAGTTCTGCAGGGCTATGATGTCCTTTACTTGTCCTACGCTCTCGAGTTTGCTAGATCATTGTCTACTTCCTCAATGGTTCAAGTATACATTTCTAACCCTATTCACTCGTCGATCTACTTTATCACAGCACTCATCAGTATTTGTGCTTTCTAAAGTCAGCGAAAAACATATAGGTACAGATTTTGACCCCTTAAGAAAATTCCCCTTTTACACTTCCTCACCTTAGAAAACCAAATCCAAAAGAAAAATTCTACATCATCCCATTGCCTTTGCTCCACTTAGCATTTTTCTTCCATGTCAGTAGAAGAATATTTGTCAAGATGCCCACACAATGCGTAGATTTTCGCGTGGCAAAATCATGTCCCTGACAGATTCCTGCAGCTGAAGCTGGAAGAGGCATTACACTTCCCACTGAGGTTGGTTTGTAACATCCCTTTTTGATAAACTGACCTCAAGTATGGCAGATTCTCTCCTTCTTCCTACAAAAAAGCTCTTCCTTCATTCATTTCATCTGCTTCACATCCTCTAGCAATCTTCTACACACTCTCTTTTGGCACTTCCAAGCGTTTTCTCCATTCCCAATAGTAGTCTAGCACTTCATAGAAACAACAACACTCCATCAACTGCGTAAAGCAAGTGTGGAACAAGCCGTTGCAGTAGGGGCTTGAGATTTTGGAACACCTCCCTTGATCATAGTTGAGGCTATGGTGATTGTTCAAGCTCTCTTTTCTCCTCCATTAGCTAGTGAGCTCTTGGTGGAGGTGGTAACGTTTCGCTCCTCTCCTTTGCGAATTGGTTGAGTAGCTTGTTACTGTTTTGTAGTGTTACTTGCTTTTTCTCCTTCTCTACTTCTTTATCGTATATTTCTCCATCATTGCTATCTTGGCTATCTATGGAGGTGGAAACACCAAAATGGGGGTCTGATTGAGGTAGACCCCTATAGCTTCCAACATTTTTCCCTCTTTCTTGTGTGTAGGTGGACGTGCTTTTTGGAGCTACCTAGTGAAAGAGCATCTTTGTGAGATTATCCTTGTTACCTTAGCCTTCATATATTTACTCTATCATGTTTTCTCTTATCTTTCCTACTTCATAGTTCTATTTTGTTCATTTATAAGTGACTAGCTACGTCGTCAGCTCATTTTCTAGCAGTTTGTACTATGTTTTTGGTCCTTTGGTTGTACAGACGCTAGCACACCCGAGAGACGCCAACGTGTTGCGCTGTCATGCTAAAACTGCACTTTTGTCTTCAGGCAAAGAGTTACCCAACGTATAGTCTCTATGACTTTGGGCCTTGACGTGGTTGGTCTCCCTCTCTTACATCTTCATATAAACTTTGATCGCATGCTTGACATCACTTATCAAATATAAATCTATTCTATCAAGGGGTTAACTATGAAAAATTTATCCCTCATAATAAAATAGTTGTCTAAGTTAGTTTTTAGGCTTCGCTAAGCCATATATACGATTAGATCCTAGTGATCAAGGAAAAAAAATGTTGCAAGAACTTACAATTAGAAATTAATCTCACAAGTTACAAGATCAACATCATGGATTATGCCATTTCTCAAGAACTCATTTTTGTCATTGAGGAGCATGGATTCAATCCACAACAACATCTATTACAATTGCAAAAAATGGTCATATCATAAGAAATGTTTGTTGGGTGAAAGTGACTAAATTTTGTATAGCATTAACACTTATTTCTTTGTCATAATTCCTAAAGCTAAGTGGTTCATCCTTTTTAATGTAATTTTTTAATATTCGTCTATTGCTATTATCAAATTTCAATGGAGTATTTAAATGAAGGTTAATTGTGACTTTATTTATAAACGATTACTTAATTAGGCTAGATTTATGTTAAAATTTATTACGTTGAGAATTAATATTATTTTGTATATACTAAAATCATAACTACACATATTTAAAGTAAATTATAAAATAATTGTTTGAGTAAATATTAATAAATAA